>JBCJKH010045076.1:2351-26866 GCA_039877255.1 Loriculus beryllinus
CTTAGCTAAAGGCAGTTTTTCCATGCCCATGCGTGGTGCCCTAGGATGAGGAGAGGGTGCAGGGCATTCCTTGGAGATCAGCCTGAGATCTGCCTTTACCTGTGCCAGACCATCCTAGCCTGCTCAGCTCTCTCCTCCTGCAGGTGGTCACAGAAGGGACCGTGGCCATTCGGCTTGTCTTGAATGCCTCAGCAGATGGCCTGGAAACAGTGAGGGGAACATCCTCAGCTTCCCAAAGGGGAAGAAACAGCTGCTGTGGCTGGCTAGGTTCATCTTCTAAGACCTTGTGAATGCTCTCCATGCATGGCAGACCCCTGGCCCTGCGGGATGGATGGGCTCTGTGGGATCTACCTGCAGCATTGCTGCCTCCCAGTCCAGGCAGGCTGGCTGGTGTGCTGACCCTTTGGCACGCAGAGGCTGTTGCTGTGGCAGCTTGCCTGGCCGCATCGCGGCCCCTCCTTTCCATGGGTAAGGCAAGTGGAGACGTGTTGTTATTAACCTTGGCACAGGAGGGGCTCACAAAGTTCATGCTGGGATGTTGTGGTGGGGGTCTCTTCCCTCCCTGCATGGAGGCAGGGATCTGGCAGCCATGGTTCAGCAGCATGCGATATAATGGAGTTTCAGGGCAAAGGCTTGCTTTATGGTGGTGGGGAAGCAAAGCAAGGATGGGGCAGCTCCTGCACTGCTGGTTGCAGCTGCAGGCTGGTGATAAGGCCGTGAGAAAATCCAGGGGGTCCCAGCAGAGCTCAGCAGTTGAGTGAAAACCAATGGCATGGAAAATGCCATGGTTGTAGATGGAGGACAAACACCTGGTGCCCTGCAGGGGAGGGGCCAGGGAGAACTTGGGGGTGCAGGAGAGAATGGGGATATAGCAGGCGGGATGTCATTCCCTGCTGGGGCAGGCAGGGAGGACTTGTCCTCTATAGGGGACCTGGTGGCCTTTGGTCCATGGCTGTCACAGTGAAGCTGAGCACATTCTCCCTTGCACACACACGTGTGCACATGCATGACCAGCCACCCAGGCACAGCACCCACAGAAGCTCCATCAGGATTAACGTCTGCTAGTGATCTATGTATGTGTGTGTGCATCCCGGGGAGGGATGGGTGCTGCTGCTGCTCCACCACGTGCTGTTTACTGTAAGGGCTACAAAGCATCTTTGTTCCTCTCTTCAGGACACCCTGAATAACAACTCTCTGGCGAAAAAGCACAGTTGGCAAGAGCGGGTGTCCTGGTCATCCTCCCCTCTGAAAACGGGTGAGTTCTTGAGCTGTTGGCCAGGGGCAGCTCCTTGCACCGTTTTGTGGCTCTCAGGAGCCTAAGGCAAGTGATGCTGGTGCAGGAGGTCAAGGAAACCATCCCACATGGATGCAGGGTGGGTGTGGGTGGCATCCCCAGCAAGGAGCATCACCCTCTATGGGCCTGCCAATGCTGTTCTTCTCTCCCTCCAGGTGAGCAGACCCCTCCCCACGACCATGTTTGCCTGAGTGATGAGGTCAATCACCAAAACAGCACAGCCTCCACCAAAGACCGGGGCACATCCACGGAGAGCCCGTGCCGGCGCACAGCAGCCACCCAGATGGCACCAGCCTGCATCGCCACATCCCGGCCACCTGAGAAGCACCAGGCCACCAGCCGGCCCCTGCCGCACGGTGCCAGCGTGGTGGTGGTGACATCGAGGGTCCCCGAGGCCCACCGGGACCGCATCCACTACCAGACGGACGTAAGGCTGGAGGCCACGGAGGAGATCTACCTGACGCCCGTGCAGAAGAACTCGGATCCTTTGGAGACTGACAAGCCGTTCCTGTCTCAGTCCAGTGAGAACCGCATGTCCATCAGCTCCGACATCGACACCTCTGGCTACTCGGCCCTGGCAGGGAAAACCAACCCCTCCATCAGCGAGGAGGATGAGGTGCTGGACTACATGTCCTCCCCTGACAAGATGAACCTGCCCAGGGCTTCCTGCGGTGGTGGAAGCAATGGCTCCCGGCCAGGGCACAACCTCCAGAGAGCCTCGGTGAGCTCGGACACCAGCGCCCTGTCCTACGACTCAGTCAAATACACGCTGGTGGTGGACGAGAACGTGCAGCTGGAGCTGGTGAGCCTCAAGCAGTGCTACTCGGGCTACAGCGATGAGAGCGACTCGGCCACTGTCTATGACAACTGCATCTCTTCGCCCTATGAGTCGGCCATCGGCGAGGAGTACGAGGAGGACGCACTGAAGCGCGACTCGGTGTGCCTGTCCGAGGACTCCACTCCCGAGGCGGACATCCACTTCTCCAAGAAGTTCCTCAATGTCTTCATGAGCGGCCGGGCGCGCTCCTCCAGTGAGTGCGGGGCATGGGGGCAGCTGGGCAGCGGGCACTCAGTACAAGGCTGAGGGCACACTCAGGAGGTGGGAAGCCACCAGCAGACACGAGCCCCAGTTCTTGCTGCAGCCTTGGTGGCTTAGTTCCTGGTGGCTGGAAGGGAGGGAGCCCTTGGAAAAGCCTTGCGAGCCAGAGGGGTTTCAGGATGCTCTTTTGCCTAGCCCGAGGTATGGCCATACTGAGGGGGAGGTTAAGTGGTTTTGCATGGTGACAGCACCCTCTTAGAGTGCTGCCCTTCTCCCCAACACCACAGGTGGTGATGGCATGTTCAGAAGCAGGGCTTCCCATGGTTCAGCTGGTCCCACAGTGCTGGTGGCACTGCATGGCTTTGTCTCTTCTGCCTGGCCCATGCCCATCCCTTGGCTGTGGTGCTGAGACATGCCCTCTGCCTTCATCCCCAGGTGCTGAGTCCTTCGGGTTGTTCTCCTGCATGATCAACGGGGAGGAGCAGGAGCAGACCCACCGCGCTGTCTTTAGGTGAGCTTGCAGGTGTGAGCAGTGTCCCCAGCCTCTCAGGGGAAAGCTGGTGCTGCCCTCTCACTGCAGTGAGGCCAGCCCAAACCCCAGTGTTTCCACCATGGGAAGCCCCACACCACTGCCTATAGCTCATGCCCTGCTCAGGAGCAACATCAGACCAGGCTGCTGCAGTGGCAACACCTCTGAGGGCAGCAGGAGTGGTGCAATAGGGGCTATCCTTGCCCTTTTGAATCTAAACCTGCTCTAATGCTTTACTTAGCTTGGGCCAGTGGTGGACTTCGTGTTGCCACCAGTGAGCAGGTCCCCATGCTACTGGCCAGCCAGGCACCAGTGCCTCTCTATCCAGGTTTGTGCCCCGCCACGCGGATGAGCTGGAGCTGGAGGTGGATGATCCTCTGTTGGTTGAGGTGCAGGCAGAAGATTATTGGTACGAGGCCTACAACATGCGGACAGGCGACCGGGGCATTTTTCCTGCCTACTACGCTATTGAAGTCACCAAGGACCCAGACCATATAACAGGTACCAAGCTTCTGCTGATGTCCCAGTCTTGTGTTCACCTCCTTTCCGCTGAGCAGAGGCTGGTGCTGAGCAGGGGGATAGACGGAGGACCAAGGGCACCCAACGGGGAGCGATGGGCAGCTTCTGGTGTGATGCTGGGAGCTGGTACCCAATGTTGCAGAGCCCAGGGTGGGCATATGGAGAGGAGAGGTGGATCTCAGCCTGGTCTGTAGAGATGGTTCCCCCCATGTGTTCTCTCTTGCAGCTCTGGCCAAGAGCAGTGACTGGGTGGACCAGTTTCGAGTGAAGTTCCTTGGCTCGGTGCAGGTTCCCTATCACAAGGGCAATGACGTGCTATGCGCGGCCATGCAGAAGGTAATGTCCCAGCCCATCAGCAGAAGCAGGAGCTCCTCCTGGCAGCAGGGCAGAACCTCAATGGGGACAGGAAGGGGTGAGCCAACACCATTGCTCACCAATCCCAAGCCTTTTTCTCTGTGTCTTTCCCCCAGATTGCCACCACGCGCCGCCTCACTGTGCACTTTAACCCACCCTCCAGCTGCGTCCTGGAGATCAGCGTGCGTGGGGTCAAGATTGCTGTGAAAGCTGATGACTCCAAGGAGCACAGCAAGGTAGTACCCTCCTCCCCACTCATCCCATCCCTTCACCAGCTGCTGCTCTGAGCTGGCTCCTGCCCCCTGTGCTATAGCTCATGTTTGCGTATGAAGATTGAGAGTGTGAGAAGCACCATTACTGGGGTGGTAGGCCCACCATCAGGGTCCTCCATGCATCACATAATCCCAGTTTGGGCCATGCCGCTGGTTGATGCCCTTGCAGCTCCCAAAGATGTTGCTGTGCTGGGATGCTGCAGGCTGAGCTGTACCAGTAATCCGTCAGCTGCTCCTAAACCTTTCTGCTACTATTTTGAGTGGTGTCCTCCAGATCTGCCCTGTAATCTCTTTAGTGAGGTGAGGGCAGGCTGCTGATTAGCATTCTGCATAAGCAGCCTAGCAAAGCATGTGCTGGGCAGAGGGCTTTTGCAGCAAGCTGTTGGGAAACCTCCCCTATTGCCGGGGGTAGGAGTGGTTTATGGCTCTGAATACTGGGAGAGAGAGCTGGGCTGAGGTTTCTGCTGGTCTTGCCTGTATCTAGAGCATGCCATCAACTTAGTTGCTCTTTAAACTCCTGTAAACAAGTTCTCTTTTCTGGCTGGGGCCCTTTGAACACCCAGGCTTGAATGGCTTAGCTCCATTCACCTTAGTTATCCATTCACCTTCTATCCACTGGCATTTAGTGAGGAAGGACTGTGTGTGCTGGGTGAACAGCAGTACAGGCTCATGCCAGCCTTAACCCAGGGCCTCCAGGAGCTGCTCAGGGTAGAGGCAGCTGGGGTGGAGGATTGGGACCATCCTGAAACTACTGGTAGCAGCTCTGGATCAGGCTCTAGTTCATTTCAGTGCTCAATCCAAGCACATATTTCCAGGTCCAGAGCCCTGCTGCCCCACAGGGGAGTGGGGAGGGAAGCTTTAACAGTTCATTTCTCTCTCCCCAGGTAAACAAGTGTAGCCATTTTTTCCAGCTGAAGAACATTTCCTTTTGTGGATACCATCCAAAGAACAACAAGTGAGTAGTGAGGTGCGGGGCAGCTCTCGATGCCAACAGCTCTGCACAGTGGCTTTACTGCCTTCTCATTGCCTGGGAGCAGCACAACTGGGGCTGGGAAGGGAACTGCATCACAACAATGAGCATGGGCCATGGCTTGGTGGGGTTTGGGGGGTCTCAGGTCCCAAACCCTTATACTCAAGGGGATGCTGGGGTACCTGTTTGTCTATTGGTCCAGTCAACCCTGCTCTCTCTGCCCTCAGGTATTTTGGGTTCATCACCAAGCACCCTGCAGACCACAGATTCGCCTGTCATGTCTTCGTCTCAGAGGAGTCCACGAAGCCACTGGCAGAGTCTGTAGGGTGAGTCCTCACTGGGCAGGGATGGCAGGAAGGATCCCAAAGGGCAGGAGGAACAAATCCTGCCATTTTCCCATACATGTGGGGCTTGGACCTGGCCCCAGGCTGGCACCTCTTCCTTCAAGCGAGAGGCTTGGGTTGAGAGCCAGGGCTGACAGAGCTACGGGCAGCATATTCCTGACAGCACTGGAACACATCCCATTGCAAGGCTTTGCAGGCAGACGGCTGAAAGTCATGTGGATGTGCAGGGATCAGGGCAGGGATGATCTAATGGCAGCTCTGTGTGCTAACACAGGAGCTGAGGGGCTGGAGGGTCAAACTGGCTGCAGGAGAAAGGGTGAGAATGGAAGCAGGGATCTGTAAATGCCTTGTGGGGAGGACACTGCTCAGCTTTGCCCCGTGCTGTGTTGCAGGAGGGCTTTTCAGCAGTTCTACAAGGAGTATGTGGAATACACGTGCCCCACGGAGGACATCTACCTGGAGTAGGGGCTGGCACAGGCACCTCCTGCACAGCCAGGGCTGCAGTGCTGCCCCTTCCCCGTGTCGTGCATGGACAAGAGCTGCTTTGAGCCTGGAGGAGGAGCAGGCCGGGGCAGGGCTCCCTGGGGCACAGGGTGCAGCCTCTTTTCGTGACTCCCCTTCCTTGGGCTGGGGGGGACGGGAGGGGGGAGGGCTGGACAAATTGTGTTTATTGTACATAATACTCTTAGTTTATTCTATTGGAGAAGTACCTGCTGGGGGGCCCTGCCTGTGAGTGCCAGAGTGTGCTCAGGCCCTTTCCTGCTGCAGGCTGGGGTGACAGCATCTCCTCCTTGTGACCATGGCCCAGCTTCCCGTCACATCCCTCTGGGGTGACTTTTAATGCAGAGTCAGATTCCTGCAATATGAAGACACAGCAGCTACAGCAAATAAACCCCATAATTCTGGCTTCTGCCGGTGGGATGGGCTTGCCTTGGGCAGGCATCACCTCCTCTGCCGTGCCCTGGGGATATAAAGGCTGCTGGGCAGGAATGACAGAGGGAGCCCCCCTATTCCCTCTGCCAAAAACAGCACCAGGATGAGCTGAGACAGCTCACCCCTGCCTCTGCCCCCATCCCTCTCTTCTTGTGTCTATGCCTGGGGGAAGAGACAGAAATGCCCCTCTATAGCTCCCTGCAGTAACTACACCCTCAGGAGGGGAGCCTTTCTCTGCCCCTTTCTCCTCTCCCCCTGGCTGCAGGTAGCAGAGGCAGTGGCAGAACTGGATGCCTGCCAGACACGGGGCAGGGAAGGGCTACAGCCCGCAGGGAGCTGAGCAAAGCACTGGGGAGATAGAAGAGCTCTCCGGGTCCCTGCAGCCAGACAGCTCTGTGCTTCAGCTGGATCTGCTGTGATGGCAACAACTATTAAATATGATGGTTCATGGAGCAGAGCTGCTGTGCTGTCTGTGTCCCACTGCAGTAGGTTTGGGCCCTGGCTTCCTTCCCCTAGGACCCCAAGAGGAGCTAGCTAGCGCTTCTCAGGTTTGGGCTGAGAGCACTAGTTACCTAAAGGCCAGAAATCATTGTGTGATGATCAGAAGGGATGGCTGGAGGTGACCTGCTCCAGTCCCCTCCCAAAGCAGGCTTTACCTTTGCCCTACACCCCACACCTACACTGCCCTGCAGTTGGGGGTCCCTGGGGCCAGGCTGGAGTGGGCACACTGGTTCACAGATGGGCATCATCGTAATACTCCTGCAGGTCAAGCTCATCCCTCTTGCTTTTGCCAGCTCTTTGCAGCTGCTTCGGCCGCTTCCGTTCCACCCGGGTCCTGAGACGTGGCTGCTTGGGCTTGATGCCATAATCTGCAGGTAGAGTGGAGAGGTTGGGCTCAGCCCCTCACAGCACTGGGGACAAGCGCCCGCCTCGAGGGTGATGAGTGCAGGGAAAGCGGGATAGGGAGCATGCTGTACCATCCACCAAGCCAAAGTGCTGCTGTGGAAGCTCCAGGAGAGCAGAGAAGTCCTCAGGGACTGAGTAGCTGGCCCTGTGGAGGAAAACCAGGGCTGAGAGTGAGTGGCGACCCTACAGCACTCACTCACATTGAAATAAGAGCTTCTATGCACCCTTTGTCCTGACCCAGCCCAGTCAGGGCTTGAGGGCTTGGTGCCCACGCCAGGAGCCTTGGAATGCCTCTGCAGGTGCCAGGGCAGTAGGGAGGAAGGGAGGGAGGAGGGAAATGCCATCACCTCTCATCCAAGGGCCGCGGGAGGGCAGCCCCCAGCAGCAGGGCGAGCAGCAGCAGCCACCAAGGCATGGCGCACTATGGCTCTGGCTCTGCAGCAAGGTCACAAAGGAGGCCCCGGGACACCAGCTGGGTTGGCAGGGAACAGACCCCCACCCAGGGGCTGCTGCCTACCCCATTCTGGTCCTGGGCTGTGGTCCTGCCCAGGTTCTGCTCATTGCTCTCCCTGCACTGGTGCACAACCCTCCCATGCAGCCAGAGCTCCAGGGCTGTTTCCCTTTCTGTGTCCCTCACCACCACTATGTTCCTCCCTTGCAACCCCTTCAAAAGCAAATCATTTCATCTCAGTGCCTCCACGTCCCCAGGAGTGACCCCCTGCACTACCCAAATGAAGGGAGCACAGTTCTTCACTCATGGCTTTTTTACACTGTCCCATTACAAGGAGGTGCCAAAACAGAGCCCACTGCACTATTGTCACCAACTGGCCCATAAGGGGAGTGTTGGCTATACCCCCCCATTCCTGAGGCAGGAAAGCTGTGATCCATGCAGGCCAGAGTCGCTGGAGGATGGTTTATTTAGGAACCACTCCTGTCACCCACTTGTGGCCAAGGCATCTGGCACTCTGCAGCTCTGCACAGTGCCACCAGCTGGCTGCCCTTTTGTCCTGGCCAAGGGAGCCTCCCCAGCAGCGTGATGCCTCAACTGGCCCTCAGTTAGCAGAGCTGATACAGAAATGTGGTCATGGCAGCCCAGGCCTCTCTTTGGCCCTGTATTTAGTGTGGAACAGCAGTATTTGCTGAATTAATCTCTTCATTTCTCCTCTTCTTTGCCCTTGGCCGAGCCCATGAGCGCTGGCTGGCAGCCATCCTGCAAACCCTTTTATAGCACACACAACTAGGTGCTAGGAACACAGCCTTCAAACCGAAGCTTTGTACCCCCAGGGGAAGCCCAGGAAACTGAGGACTGAAACAGGCACCTGGAGTTAGAAAGGCTGCTACAGGGGCTTCTAAAGGACAATGTAACCCAGGGCAGAAAACTGCAAAAGCTGCTCTTTCTGAGACAGACCCACACAGAGGGAGAGTTCCTTCACCTCAGTTCTTCCCATTTAGTCAGTTTATTGACAGACAAGCCCGCTCCAAGCAGATTGCCCAGGTAGGGCCAACACAAGCAGGCTGCAAGTCAACCTCAGCGCCATGAGGTGGGAGACAGTGCTCTCCAAAAAACCCCTGTGCTGCCTGGCTTTATGATAGTGCAGCTGTACAAAAGGAGAAAAACCAAGTGCTTAAAAAAGAGGTTCTCCTATCACCATCACTGTAGCCACAGAATGGTCCAGAGAAAGAGGTGGCCGGGGTCCCTCCACGCATGTAGTGTCCATCATTCACAGCTAGATCTGTTAAAAATACTGCATACATCCCCCTCCCCACCCTGCAGAATGGGAGCTTCCCACTGATGGTTTGAAAATTAGACATTATCAACATCCCTCCCAGCCAGCTTGCCCTCCTTAGAAATGTCCAGCCACAATCTTCAGAGAACAATCATCATCTTCTCATCAGCCCCAGTTATAGAAATAGATTTTCTGCCAAGCAGGCAAGTAATCCATCAGTGGCCCTGAAACAAGAGAGCAGAGAAATCACGCATAGAAAGGCAAGAATTTCAAGCTATATATCCAAGCTATATACATATCCCCCCTCTCATAATGATACCAAACAATCCCAAATCTCCAGATAAACCCAAGAATAGAAGAGTTACTTTTGTCAAGATGGGAGACAGCTTTGGGATGTGGTGGCAGAGATCAGAGCAGCACTAAGCAGGATGTGAAACATGGCCATGGTGTGGGACATCACCCCTTCAGAGCTGACACATCCAAGATTGAGTGGGAAAAGGGGTCTACAATGTGCAAGGCAAAAATCTGGAGGCAGTGAGTCAGGAGGACACTGCTGTGGCACAGGGAAGACAACTCAGCAATAACAAGCAGGTGCAGACACAGAAGCAACTGCTATAGAGTGAAAATGCTTATGTAGCACACAGCTTAACGCAGGCTTCAAAGCCTCTCTGAAAGCACTAAGTGGAAGGAAGCAGCTCCTGAGCTAGCCAACTTTGTGACCTCCCAAAAGAAAGGACAATGCCATGATGCCAGGCTGATCTAACGCCACATCACTGTCCTGAATCACTCCACAAAAGGCTTCACATCAGCAGTGAAGATGGAGAGGTGGAATTCTGGCCCATAATAAAGAGATTCTCTGGTGAAGGACAGGAAGATAGACCTGGTTCGGCCCTTTAATTGCCAGGGTCAGTACCCCAAGGCACCCATTTACCCCTCGTGTCTGCATAGCAGACTGGGAACGGATCAAGAGTTCAGAAACAGGGCTGCAAAGCAGGGCTCTGGTGAAGTGCAGAAAGGGAACCCAGGAGAACAGGCCTAGGTGGCAGAGACCAAGCTCTGCAGCCTGGGAAGGCACAGAGAAGTTTACCACTGTGGTCAAGTCAGGAAGCAGTTCATCCTTTACTGTTTCAGTCTAAAACAGGGCGCACCCATGCTAACCATTTGAGGGACTTCCCAATTCCTTCCTCAGGTTGGAAACCAATTGATAAATGTTCTGCCCCTGACTTTTCTCCACCCAACAGGAGCAGGGATATAGCAGTGAGGCCCACTTACGTGTGACAAAGCCAACTCCAGGCACGTAATCAGCCAGCAGGCGCAGGAGAAGGAGGATCCTGCCCCTAGGAAGGGAAAGAGTATGAACAAGTCCAGCAGGACACCTCCTGCTCCGGCTGTTGAATGCACAAACAGCAATGGCAGCTGTTACGCAAGGGCTCAGATTAACCTGGTCACAGGCACCCAGACCTCTTCAGGTCTACTCACCCTGTCCCCTGATGTTATTTCTGTTAAAAGGGAAATTTTCAGCAAAAGCCCAGGAGGGGCCCCTTACTCTGAGTATCGGTCATAGAAAGGAGATCTCAGCAGGTAATACAGCAGTAGGATGGTTCGTCGCCTCAGCTCCGCTCGCTCTCGCCTGTTCAGGTCTTTCAGATCACTCAGCAAACTCAGACTGGAAGGAGAAGGGCACAGAGCTAACTCACAGCAACAGCAGCCAGCAAACAGAAAGTGCGTTTCTAAATGCTCCCCCTTCGAAGCTCCATGCAGAGCAGGCTGCATTAGCTCAAAGCAAAGAGCACTCTGTGTGTTACAGAAGACACCTAAATGTGTCAATCTCCCAGCTAAAGACCAGCCCCTGCACGTATTTCTCTCAGTGGAGTCTGCCCAGGAATGAAGAACAGGGGAAAGTGCGATGCTCAGCTACCACCAACTCTAAGCACCCACAAAGCCTCTTCCTCAGACTGACCTTGAGATGTCCAGGACTGCTGAGAGAAGCCAGGGTTTCCACGACCTCTGGCCCCACACTCCTAAACTCAAGACTAGGAACACAGTCAAGGAATGGAAAGAACTTAACAGGACGCATGCAGACAAGCACCCTGTGGGTGCCAGCAAAGCTCTGCTGAGTGCAGAATACACTAAGGCAGTGCTGGGGGTGGGGGGAGGGAGGGCAGGGAAGGGGCTGGAGGACTTGCACCCACAACTCCAGCAGCTGAGGCAAGCCTCTCAGCTGTAAAAGAAGGCAGGAGTCCTGAGGCCCTGCCTAGGCAGAGCAGGGCAGAGAGAGAGGAGCCTGGCATGGCAGTGCCCTGCACCAGGGCTTGAAACCATCTGCAGCCAGGGCAGGATACGGTGGAGCAGAGGACGGGCAATGTAGAGGGATTCTGCAATGGTTTCTTGAAGACCCAGAGGGGTGGGAGGCTGGTTCAGCTCCTCTGCTCTTCGGCCCTGTGACTCCTCCCTCTGCTGGGGGGACCCCCAGTGCCGGGACTGCAGGTGGAGTCTTATGAGAACCAAGCACAAGGGGAGAATCACCTCCCTTAACCTTTTGATGTAAACCAAGACTGCATCCAAGACTGGCTTTCTGGGCTACTAGTACACATTTATTAAGGTAAAATGTAGTAAGAAATAAATAATGTAACTGAAAAAATTATAATATATGCAGTGAAATGTAAACTCTTCCTCTGGAAAATTTAAATGACGTTACCTTGACTTCTGTTCTCTTAAATGCTAGAAAAGTTGTTGGGGTCTCAGGTTTCAACTTGATTTCTGGCTTCTTGACCAGTGGATCCTTCACAGCTGGTGCAACTGAAACCACTGCAGGGGCTGGTTTTTGAGGTGGCTTTTGTGTCTTCTGAGCCTATATAAGTGGTAGGAAAAAACCAAAACAAACCCCAACCAAATTAGTTACAGGCCCAGTAACATTGACTGTTTGGTCAATAGGTAACATTGACACAAACAGTGGTTTGACTATTAGCAAAAAGCATAACATTATCAAACTGTAATCTAGCCTGTAAAATTTCAAGCTGAATGGTGCCTAAGAAATAAGAGAATAGGGTATGTGGAGGTAGTCCTGATTATGGTACTGGGGATGGGGTCTATCCAAAAAAGGGTATTGAATAGGCCTTACTGTTTCAGAAAAGGAAAGAGATGCAGTGCTGGCACTCAGGGAACAGGAAATCACTGGGCCTTCACAGAGATAAGGTAAAGACAAGTGATCTTGAAGAAGACGGGCATAATCCAGCAGTACTGAGATGCAGGCTGCAAGAGTTTGCCAAGAAGTAGCAGGTAAAATGGTGAAATTTTTTGCCGAAAGAATAAACAGTAAAAGGCATATTGAAGGCAAATGCTGAATAGCTGTAATGGCTATCCTGTGCAGCAACTGACCTCAGGCAAACACTCCTCTGAGTTCAAAGGCCTGACAATCATCAGAATGATCATGTATTTCAGTCAGTGACGGTAACTCCCCAGCTAGGATCTTACATGGATGCCTCCTCTTGTTTCTTAGTAGAGCCATTTCAACAGATTACAATTTGCTAAACTGTCATAGAACAGTTCCAAAATAGAACACACTTTCTGCTGTATAGAGGGCTTGATTTTCAAGCATCAAAACTAAAGTCATGTGAAATAATGGTTAATGTTTCCTGCAGTCAAAGAAGCTTTCTTACTCTGATGGTTTTCTCTCTTAATGAGACAAGTGGGAATCCTGTGGAATCAGGAATAATTAGTCTGTTTAGTCAAGAAATTAACACACAGATCAATCAAAATAAAGGAATTTATTTCCTGGAATGTGCTACCCTCAGCTTGTTGTTGAGCCTGACAATACTTGTGTTGACAGTTAGTAGTTGGACTGAAATTTGCAGTCTTGGCTTACAGGAAAACAACCATTCCTGTCCAAAGCTGAGAAAAAAACTAAACCTGTATAGGCTATTTGGTAGGCATATACTAAAACCTGAAATTAAAAAAAAGTTTTAAACTGCTGCATAGCAGGTAGGAAATAATCCTATTTCACTCTTCTTAAGTTCTGCTTTTTAAAAAGCTTTGTTTAAGAAGCACATTACAGAATACTCTTTGAGATACTACATTAAAAACCACAGCTGCAGCAAGGGAAGCACTGCTGAGAAAAATTGCTCTCCAACATGCCTCCAAAGATTTCTGCAACCCATAGAATACTGTCATGGATCAGAAACAGCCTGCTGTATTCAAATAGAGTCATGCAAGACAAAAAACTGACTCCTACCATTCTTTTCATCTGCCTGGTACAGCGGGCACAATACCATACAAGTCGAGGATCATTCGCTTCCTTGTCTGTCACCTGAGGTTTATGGCAATCCTGGTGGTAGAGATTATGGCACTCCTGACACTCCACTAGCTGATTCCCAGAAATAACTGTCATTTGCCTGCAGAGCAAATAGTTGAGAACAGATTATAGATGAAAGCACTTAAAGGATTATCCAATTGTTGCAGATTTTGTAAGGCTTAAGATAAAAACTAAAAAAAAAATATTTGCTTTCACTTTTATTTTCTACCTGTGAATAATGAAACGTTCCTTTCCTTCCTGTGCGAGTTTTTCCCAACAAACATTTTAGAAATTTTGTATTTTTTTAAGGTAATTTCTTTCAAGAAAATTTAAAACTTCTATACTATTAAACATGTGTGGATGACACTTTTGATTTCCCTGCTTGATTTCTGTATTAGAAATGTCTCACCTGCTTTACTTCACCTGGGCATTTCATGGGTACCTCACTGTATACCAATTCTGACTTCCTTATTATGTTAGCATATGAAGGCCTAGTCTATATTTGGATAATTTTGCTATAGGCTGTACAGCAGTACAGTTTGAGAACAAATAATTTCTCAATTACAAGCCTTTAAGAGGGCTTTCTGCTACAGGATTTAAAACCATCATCATTCGAGCTGTATAGTACTTTAAAGATATTTTAGTAGTTATCCTTTTGGTCCATACTACATAGACAGATACTTGGAATTTGAGATAATACCAGAATCATGGAAAGATGGAATAGAAAGGATTAACTGTGCAGTCCTGCCTTGAAGCAAACACATAAGCTGGTGATGAGGACTTCATTTTGCGTGGGCTTCTGGTGAAAGTAATCATGCTGTATAAATGACAAATTAGTGATATACACATGACTGGCAATATGTCTGTGAATTAGGCAAATACCATTTTCCTTATGATTTCCTCTTTCAGATGACAAATCAAGCTATTTAATTGCTAAGCTGCTTTTGCTGATATCCCCGAGGAGCAGGTAACCAGGTAACCATGGAAACTCTATTTGTACATGGGTGGGGAAAGGTAATCCCTTATTTCTTTATGTAACAGGAAAAATAAAGTCTGAAGGCATTGTCCATATGGATACTAGAGCATTTTCTAAGAAATATTTCTTCTAAACAGGTTATGTAAAAAGAGAGGGAGAAACCTTTCTGAAATTCCAGGGCCCATTATTTTAGACCAGGAAATTTCAAAAAGCCATGTTTGTTTCTTATTCCTAAGTAAACTGGGTCAGAACAAAGCAGTGACGTTTCAACCCCAATTCTCAAGGGGAGATACTCATCCTATTTTAAAATTACAAAGAACAATCCTGGACTGATTAAAAACCCATGAACTCTTCATTCCCAGAAACAAGTTAAACTGGAGATATTTTAAAATTATATGATAACAGAGAAACAAACCTGATGATTTTTTATTTTCAGAAAACAAATAAGACAAAAAAGTATTCATAAAACATAAGGTTGTCCTTTCAAAACCAGGCTTTCTAAAAGACGTTTTTTGGTTTGTTTTTTTTTTTTTTGAGAGACAGAGTTCACTACCATCTGCAAATTGTATGTAGTATTTATAACTGAGCAGACATGTAACTGGCAAGTCTTGTTTTTCTAAGATCTGCCGGTATTAGAGTTATTTTAATACTCATTCTCTCCTTCTTCCTAACTTGGTATAAACGAAGAATAAAAACACCACAGGCATCAACATTTGATACTCCTAATCACTATGAAAATACATTTCACACTTGGCAAATCTTGAAGAAACATCTAATTTCTCTAGTTTTCACATCTATAAAAAAGGAATAGCTAATATTCAGATGCACTCTTTGCATTTGTGAACCTAGAGTTGGGTTCCTGTTAATTTGTCGTCTTAAGCAACTTAAAATATAAACTCTTTGGCTGTGAACTTCACCTACTCTGCAATCAGACACAATGTTTTTGTTCACAGTTGATTGAATAATTTATTGAGTTACTAAAACATGCTATTTTCTAAATACTACTCATAGTTGAGTTATTTTACAAAGTGCTTTTGTATTTCCTATTTACTGGGATGTTATAATTTCGGTTTAAGATTGCTAACCCCCAAAAAGGCCCACATGTTGACTGCCAAGCAGTAAATAGTGGAATACTGTCTAATTAGTATGCTGGATTTGGAAAGTCTGAAGCATGAGTACTTCAAAAACATCTTGGCCAGCATGAACTGGAGACTGAAAACCACATGACATCAGTTCCAGCAGGTTTCATGTAAAATGAAAACAAATACTGAGTGGTGGGTGGCTATTGCCAGCCCTCTATAATGGGCTGTTTCTCTCCCTGCTGTGCTTCTCCCTTTTGCACCAGTTTAATGAGAGATATTTTAGTTAGCCAGGATAGATGTATCTTTTGCAAGAGCACTATGAATTCATGACCACGACTAGCCAGAAGCAACACCTTCAGCTGCCTGGTTAAAAGCTACGTAACAGCTAATGGGAACCATATACTTTGCTGGTGCTTTCTAAAGCAAAGTCTTGCCTATGCTAGGCATAATAGTTCCATTCTCTTTTTGTACTTCGCAGGCATTTCTCCTTATGCCTGTATGCTTTCCTTTGCCAGGGAAGATGCAGAATTAATAATCCACAGCAGCTCAAGACTATCTAAACAAAACTTTTCTTAGTCCCCCCCTGCCAAATAAGTTAATAGCATGCTGTTTTACTAGCATTTTAACATACTGCTAAACATGGCTTTGCCCCTTTAGGAGACAGCAAAAATGGAATTCGCCAGAATATTTAATACTTCAAATGCTGCAACTGTTCTTCCTTTTTCAATGTCTCTAATAAGAAATAAAATATTTGTGCTAACACAAGGGAATAACGGGACATGAAATATCATCAGTCTGCAACTGGTTAACAGTATAACTAGCTGTAATAATTCTCCTCCAAGCATTGGACACCTCCTTACCTGTAGAACAGGAATGACTGTAGAAATAACCGAAGAACAAAGTTATGAAGTACAGTTTCCTAACTGACTTAAGTTGAACTAAAATACATACTGCTACCAAAAGCGCAGTCCAATGTACATCTCTGTCCTGGCTCTCCATTCCTGCATCCACACATGTGCCAGCATATGCATTTGTACACACTAAGCTGACTGAAACCTAAACCAACTGAAAAACCCAAGTGGAGACATGATCCAGAAGCTGATTCAGCTGATCACAAACCTAAGTGGGTAATACATCCCTTAAACAGGACAGAGAAGGAGGTACAACTGGGATAACCAAACTGTTCCTCTTGGCAGCAGTGAGGACATACAAGGATATAAATAACCTGTGAAACAAAAGCCTAATGTGATTTGATCGCAGGGTGGATATTCAAAAGCATACTTTATACTTAACACTAAATGTATTGTTAGCGGCAAGCTACTAAGATCCAATTTTAGAGCCCTTACTGAAAAGTAAAAAGAACCTGTCTTGACTGCAAGACATATTTACATTATTAACTGAAAAAACATTGCTATGTGTAAACTACTGTCAAATGATTACGAAGGGGACCAACACACACTGATCTTGTAATAATGCCTCTTAAAAGGTTTTAATTTCAACTGATCTGTTAAAAAATGCTTATCATTGCCATTAATATTTTAAGTTGTTTTCCGATAATTAAAAATTAGCGTTTGTCATGATAGGTTTGCATCATGGCTAGTTATTTTATTTGTCACTTACCTTTTCCTGAAGAAGAAAAGCTGGTTTTCTCATTAACGGTTCTATTTTCAAGAAACCATTCTTATTCATGAAGGCTGCTTAAATGTATTATCAATTTTGGATATATGCTTAAGTGATTTCCAGAATAAAAACTACAGAAAGTATTAATACACAACATGAACAAAAATGTGACAATTTCCATGAAGCAATGTTGACTGACCTGCAAACAACACAGGCTAATCCCATTTCCATAGCGAAGTCATCGGCACTAGTTTCCTCAAAGCTAGACAAATCAGGCATGGACAAATCCTTGCTTGTCTGAACTGTAATAGGAGAGGAACGAGCCTCTGGCTTCTCTACTCTGGGCTTCTTTGGTGTATCGGCTCCTTCAGTGGAATCCCCTTTTATCTATTACACACACAGAGAGAATGTGAAAATGCAACAAGCTAATAAATATTACCAAATGAAAAAACCTACTAGAAAAATTAGGTTAGCAGTATAAGAAGATGTACTCTACACAGCATACATAAAACATTTTCCTTAGATACGTATTTTCCTCAAAATATTTATGAACTAGAAGCTCAAGTCCACTTTTTGTACTTCACCTCAACATCTCTAAAAAAGTTTTGGGAATCTCACATTTCATCTTACTACATACCAGTAACCTTTTATTATCAGGACATTTAAAATATAGGATCTCAGATTGGAAGGGACATTTTAAAGCTCACCTAGTCCAACCCCCCTGCAATGATCAAGGAAAACATTCACAGAATAATTATGACAAGACTTCTGTTGGATTGCCTAAATGGCAATGTGACTAGATAACACAGCTCTCAGACTATGCACCGTTAGATAAGTCGACAGGTTAAAAAGGAGAGCTTTTGTCTAAAACACCTTCAAGTTTATTAATGAAGTTATTTTGAACAAAAATTACTTACTTTATCAGCAGACCTTTTTTCTGCTTCTTTTTTCACCTTTTCTGATGCAGTGGGCTTGCCATTGTTGTTGCCAGAAGGCAAACTAGAAGCCTTAGGCTCTTGCTTACTGGAAATAGGTTTGGTAACAGATACTTTTGGTTGCTCTACTTCCTAAAAACAGAAACAAAAATTGAAGGTAAACCCTACATTTCAATTAATTTCCAGTTTGCAATTACTTAGAAAACGGGATATACAAATAACATGTCATACAACATTGATCATCAATTTAACATTCCTTAAATATCTTCATATCGCATTGACAAGTTAGTGTGTTTAAGCTGCAGCCAAAATGCCATATAAGCTGAAAACTTAAGTTGACATCTAACATCACTAGACACCAATGCTTCATTCCCTCATGGAAGAAAACACTGACTTCTGCTTAATCTCAGTCCACATTCACATCAGATTAATAAATTTAGCTCTCAACTGAAACCAGTAGTTATTAATGATGCATTAGTGGCAGCAGTGGGTAAGCACCAAGTGAGTCTGTAAATGAGAGATTAATCACACCGATACACATAACCCCTCCAGCTTGGTAAGAAGGGAGTAATTCCCTGCTGTTTACTGGGATAGGTCCTGAGCCCTGAACTTCAGCCCCATTGCCACTAAGTTTGCTGACTTTCTGTTGCATCCAGAATCAGAAATGGATTTCCTCATCGACTCGACAGTGGTTATCCTGTGCTCCTTACTCTGCTCTTGGATTTCATGGTCAATCATAAATTAATCCTGCAACCTGAGAATGCAAGGAAAGGAATTATTGTACTTTTTGTCCATTTCTGAGCTTTGCAGCCCAGCTGATACTGAAGACACACTGAAAAGAGAACAAAAGATTTCTTCCTCTGGCATGAGCTTCAGTCTCACCTAAGGACAGGTAATTATCAGCCAAGCTGTTATTAGAATTGGCTTCCAAGCCTCTCTGCACCATGATTTGGCTCCCTGCTTCCTCTTTAAAACACAAACTAATGCTTCTTTGAGTTCTGACATAGAGGGCACCTGAGAGTTTTGAGACCTGTGTTAGAAGGAACTGCAGTATAGGTTTCAGGGAGTTAACAATTTGAATAGAAAGGAGTTAGACCAAACGGTACAAGCATGATGTATGCTGTAACAATGCCTTTTAGTTATTTGGAACCATGTACATGTAGAAATGAAATATTACTAATATATCACCATATAGACCATCATTTGCACATACCTGCCTGACTTCTAGGCATCCTAAGGGAGAACACAACCTCATAATCCATATGGCAATATGTAGCAATATGAGGAGCTCCCCGCTTGGTTATTTCCATACACTAATCTCAGATTCAAATATTCTCTCTAGCAGGTGTTTAGTGATTTCCAGGAGATGAAAAATAATGTTTATCCATTGGATGGCAATGGTTTCAGCCTGCAAATCATTTCTGCTTTGAACCATTTGGTGTTCTTCATTCTCATAGGACTTCATCGGCAGAATTTCAAGAAAACAGATCCAGCTTTATCAGTAAATAGCTTGTCTGTGGCATAAATAATCTGCATTTTAAAGACCTTTTAGCTCTGACTGCAACTGGAGAAATACATATTTCTGGGTTCACCTTAGTGTGTATGATGGCTTACATACAAAAATGACAAAAGTGACATAAAAGTGAACATAAAAAGTACTATTACAAAATCATGACAACCACAATATAGTATTGAATATCTTTTACAGATCTTGGTACACTAAAAAAGTAATGAGGGGTTGTTTTTTTTCCCATTAACTAATTTAATGGATTGTGTTGCATAAAAGGGGAATGATTAATATGAACATTCCATAATTATTTTAACATTTTCCTTAATTTCTTATTCTCTTTCAAGTTTTCAGGTATAGAAGACAGACCAGGAATAGCAGGAGCTTTAAAAAGGCATACAAAAAAATACATGCTCTCTTATACCAATACCTTCTGAGATGGACGATAGCTTGAGTCAGTTCCTCTGGCCAAAGACTCATCAAGAAGTGCCTTCAGCTTTTCAGCAGAGTCCTTACTCTTCGAATGCAAGAAGCCCAGGGCTTTCAGAAAAATGGGATCAAGCTCCAAATTCACTGTAGCAGCCATAGCGTTATCTTTGGAGAAGAAAAATAATGACAACTTATATGGAGCATAACTCAAACAGCATGTGGCTAACTATCTCACAGATTTTTGTTTTAATTGAAATTATATTAAATCACAGCAAGGATGATAGGTGAATTAATTATCATCGTTAGAAAATAACCAACTGTGAACCTCAGAGCTGCAGAACTTGAATTGGGCTTTATATCCAAAATGATGTCAAATTCATTCTTTGGTGTATCTGATGTTCAGAAATTAAACTCATCATACTTTCATAAATGGTACAAATATTCCATATTCTTAATATTCCGTAAGTACAGAATATTGAAAAGTATGGAAAGTAAGTCTAAACTTCAAAAAAAGCAGTTACTAGCCTTCTCCTTACCATTATTTGCATATATGGTGATTTTTAGCTAGTTGATCATCTAAGAACTACAAGGGAAAATCTTATTTGAAGAAAAAATACTTTTGATACTTCTGAAAAGAACAGCTCATTGTAACATACAATATAAAATACATAAACCAGCTAGTGTATGATTTTTACATTATTATTAACAATCTGGGAAAAAAAAAATACTGCCCATTTTTAAATTTAGTTGAAACAGTAAGAAAGTTTATAAGGCAGACTGTGATTTATCCAAGTCCCCTTGTAACAGCCCAGGTTTTCATATCAAGTAATGATTATCCAGAGCTCTAACATGCCTGCACTCTGGAGCCTTCTCTGTGGAAGCTCTAAGTAGTCCATTTACATCAGAAATTGACCCTACAAAGATAGATAGCTCTCTAACTCGATCAGGAATTAACAATTACTAATTTAAGAAATAACCTGGGAAGAAAAGTTTCCTGCTGTCTTCCAAAATTGTTGAGAAATGGTATTAATAATCCCTTCAAATCTCAGGTGAAACACATCAGGACATTTCACTGTTGTTAGTGTTTCTTTTGGTTTTGCTTGGTTGGTTGGTTTTGTTTTAATACAGTAATCTAGAAGACATTCTTGAAAAGGCTTTTACCAGTTCTGCTCAAAAGCACTGCCAGGACAGCTTGTTCAGCTGTAGCTTCCAAGGTTTTGTCAGATGAATTCCTTTTCACATTCAAGGCAGTGAACTTTTACCTCTCTGGCCATAACACCAGCAGTGGCAGCCTGCTCCCTCAGCACTTGCCTAGAAGTCTCAAGGAACCTTTATCTCATGCTGAGCTTTTACAAGACACTAGAGAATTGCTTGACTGAAAACATCAAGGAGTTTGAGATACAGTAGATTTCATAGGGATTTTATCAATGGACCCAGCAGAGAGCTACGAATCTTCTCTGAGAGTCTCTTCTCTCCCCCTTAATCTTTGCTACTTGTCAAATCACATTCTGATGGCCACAGAACTTCTAGTAAGTATAACACACCAGCTACCCTGGTTTTTCAGTGACCAAGTAGACACTGTGTTGTGAGCTCCGTGCAGACAATTCAGTCTCTTTCTGATGTTTATAAGAAGTGAATTCAATGTGCATGGAAAGCACATACCCTCTTTTTTAATGCATCTACCTCTGATAAATTTTCAGGCTGCTCCTAAGTTCTGTGGGTAGGTTCTCTCTTCCATTTCTTGAATTAGGACTCTGCTAAACCCTCTGCTGAAAGAAAACAGTAGATTTAAAAAAATCTTCAGAAATGTGGAATAATTCCCTGTTAAAAAAAAAAAACCAAACAACCTTTCAGGTTCCTTTCTGAGGCTTCTTCTAGGAATATACATTTGTGTATGTAAGGAACAGGTAACCTCAACAGTCATTAGCAGCCAATTCAGGATGCCTGTAGTTATTTAGAGAGCAAGGGTAAGCAAATCAATTCCATTTTCATCTTTCTGAATGTAACACTTCCCAGATTTATTTCTAGCTCTATCTTTTTAAAGACATATATTGTAAAGAAACTGTTAAAGCCCAAATTTCAAAAAGGTTCTCAGAATTTCTTGTTTTATTTGCATATCAAATTGCAGCAATTCTTTCTCTGTTCCTAAGGGTAAATTATAGTATCATAAGCTATTGCAGTTATAACTGGCATATCACAAGAAATTTATCACGAGAAGGGAAGGAACTGGGCTTATTAAACAGCTGTTATTAAACAGCTCAAGTATGCTCAGTTTAGGCATGTATTTTAAAATCAAAATCTACTGTAAGTTAAAGAAGGTAAGTATATTTAATGAAAAGATGAACACATAAATTAAAATTGATGTATTTTAAAATAACCATAATCTGAAAAAAAAAGCAAATTGACACAAGCCTAATACCAATAACTGGCCGGGTACAAAAGGCAACTTACTGCTTTTGCTAGTGGGATTTTCCATGTTTACAGATCAGAATGCTGGTTTGACACTTATAAACCTAAGATACAATTGTATTCATTCATGTTTTCATTCAAAAACTGCTCCTCTGATACTGAAGTCAGCATATAGCAACTTGCTAGCTTTGGAGATGTAGTACACTGTTTTAACAATGCTGCCATGTGCTATTCTGTGCAAGAGGACTCCTTGACTTTCCTGTTGAAGTGGTATCTTCATAGAGAAGATAATTCAAATGTTGCCTTGGAAAAAAGTGCGTAGGATGATGTTTTTTGTTTATCAGTTGGATAACGCAGCTCTAAGATTAGAGAGCTGTGTTATAATCCTTCAACCCAGAGGAGAACTTGTTTTGCATAAAGCAGTAACTGAAGTGAACACGAAGGCAACTCGTGGAGCAGGGACAGGAACTCAAGCACATCTTCCTGCAACTAAGCATTAACCCATTAAGAGAAGGCTGCATGGAGATCTCATAGCAGCCTTCCAATATGTGAAGGGGGCCTACAAGGGTGCTGAAGAGGGACTCTTCCTCAAGGGCTGTAGTGATAGGACAAAAGGTAATGGGTTTAAACTTAAACAGGGGAAATTCAGATTAGATATAAGGAAGAAGTTCTTTGCTGTGCAGGTGGTGAGGCACTGGAATGTGTTGCTCAAAGAAGTTGTAAATGCTCCATCCCTGGCAATGTTCAGGGCCAGCTTGGACAGAGCCTTGTGCAACACTGTCTAGTGTGAGGCATCCCTGCCTATGGCAGGAGGGTTGGAGCTAGATGATCTTAAGATCCTTTCCAACCCTAACTATCCTATGATTCTATGATCTTTCTTAACTTAGGTGTCTGTCTGACACTTCTTCACTACTTAATGAACTTTTTGATGATGGATATACAAGACCAAATATAAGGTAATGAAACCCTCTGAAATATCTGAGATAATATGAAAAATCTTACAATGGACAATCATGGAGCAAACTACTCTAAGTGGTTTAAATCCCCGTGGATCTACACACATTACATTTCCAGACATGACCATATTTTCATCCGTCTATTTCCAAGCTCCTATTTCTGAGACAGGTATACAGTTTAAGATATTTTTCCAAGGAAGTAACGCACCTTAAATTTATTGCTATGCTATTATCAAACCCATTCTTTATAAACTCAGCAATACTTTTCTCTGATACAGAAGATTAAAAGGACTTTCACATATTCTCTTTAGCTACCTTCAACATCTGTAACAGTTAACTGAAAACCCAGTAACATGAATCAGTAACACAAAATTTCTTCCAGTGCACTGAACAGTGTTCATCAATAATTAATTTCACTTATCACCATAGTATCAATTCATCTTTTCTTTTTCTTTCTCCTTTGGATTCTTCTATTCCTCAGGATTTTCTCTCTTCCTCACCAATCTAATGTCTGTGACAGTGGCAGATTTTGCTTATTTACCAACACCGCCTTTTCTAGATCATTTTCAGAGTGAAGTCTTAATAAAGTAGAACAAGAAAAATCTTAAAAGAAGGAAAAAACCAACTTCTATTTTCATTTTTTGTTTTAGTACCTTTATCATGGCAACATAATTAATGATAACATAATTTCTCAGTTATCTCCCATGAGGGATATTTCAAAACTCATACACTTAAGCAGTCTGGACAATTGTATTAATCAGAACAATTGCATTAATCAGCTCTTATTTATTTGACGTCTTCTGAAAGAGTTTTAGAAGACTGGATTAAATCTTCTGCTATAAAATTACTAGTACTGCTGTCCTTCATTTTACACTCTAATTTAGTGTATATTTTATACTTTACTTTTTAATAGTTCAATCAATATCAGAGTAACTTATTTATCCAAAATTTGTAAGACTGCACTACTGCCCTGTACTTGCTATTTTCAACTCATCACAAACAGCACATTATTTAAGAATTACAGAATCATTAAAATTGAAGGAAGCCCAAGTGGTCACTCTGTGCAACCTTCTGCTCAAAGCAAAGTCAACACTGCATGCAGACCAGCTTGCCCAGGACTTTGTCTAGTTGGATCCCGAAAACCTCTCAAGGCAAGAATGTGACAAACCTTCTGGGACACCCGTCCCAATGCCTGACTGTCCTAATCTCCTTACTTCGAACTGGAAGCTGAAACTTCTGCTGTCTCTTGTTCCCCTGCAGTCCATATGAGCAGAAAGACTAGCTCTGTCTTCTCTTAGGTATATAAAGGATTCCATTAGGTTCCCCTAAGGCCATGGTAGATGACATCCAACAATTTCCCTTCACCTTCAGATCTAGTTATATTGTCACAGAGGACAAGACAGTCTGGCATGATTTATCCCTG
>JBCJKH010045077.1:35784-50582 GCA_039877255.1 Loriculus beryllinus
TAAATTATTTGTTCCCCTTTATTTAGGCTCATATCCTTAATGTATTAAACTATTCCTACCGCTAACAGTAGCAAAAATCTATTATCATTCAAGGGAAGATGCTCCAAGGAAGGACTCCCAGTAGCGCTCTTACTCAGAAAGGTTCCTGTGCCTTTGTATCTGAACACCTAAATGCAGTAATACATTGTAAACCCATTAGACTTATATTTGGTCTATTGTTCCCAAAGGCTCTACTTTATAATAAAATGAATTCCACAAATAGTGCTATTCATACCACTTCACAGCAGCTCTCAATGTCACTTCTGATGCTTCCAAGTACTTCGGAAAGAAGGAATGGGAGGGTGAACTACATAAAATGGGACTAAGAGAGAAGAATTCATTGAAAAATAGGGATGGGATCTCTGAACATGAAATGCTTGTCCAAGAATTAGAATCTTATTTTAGCTCTGGAGTATATATGTATCTTAATAGTAAGTATTACTTTCATGGTATCCTGCCTTTAATGTCAATGTGGGATCTAAAAGAATTCAGATCTCTTGATAATGAAAACCCATCTGATACTCAAAAGGCTCACACAAGCATGAGATAGCCTTTTGCACTATTACATCCTATAGCTTTATATGTCTCCTTGAGTCCATTAATTTAATTGCATCTCTAGATTTCATTTTAAAATATTTTATTATAACCATAGGAGACAGCAATAATTTATTAATGTGCTCAGCAGCAGTATTACTCAGTAAGATCAGCATTATATTTGCAGACATATAATTTCAGAGTTAATTTCATAAAAGTATAGGTGAACTTGATCCTTAAATTAATACCATTGTCCTTTGCAAAAGAATTGAGACAGGCAATTCATTCTCTGTCACATCTACAATGTTTTAAACGTGATGCAAAGAGCTGTGTAAAGTGAGGTATTCATAGCAGCTGATATGACCATAAGGGTGTAAATCCCATGAGGAAAAAAATGGAAAATGCTGTTCTGCTAATAGATGGTGAAATATTTATAACTAAAGTATTAAGTCTTTTTCAAAAAATAAAATCTCAGTGATTGTAAAAACACTAAGTAAAAATTACATTATTTGAATCCAAAACCAATAGATGTTATGTCAGTAAATATTATTTTATTGACTTCTCTTGCTCATGTTTTCTTTCCCATTTTGCCAAGAGAAAAGAAAAATGTGGTGAGGGAGAAAGGGGGGAAGAGAAAACAGCACAGCACCCCAAAACCTTACCATTGCTTGCCCTACTGTATTTCTTGCTGATAACTCTGTTTGCTGTATTAGTACTGCAGTTTATCTGTGGCTCATTAGTTACAAATTTTCATACTCAGAAGTCCAGTGCAGATTGGTGTGCTAGTTTCATTGAACACACAAGGTCACTTCAGCAACCTCGTGTTTCAGTTTGTGCTTCCATGGATGGCTGCAAGTCCTAAAGCAACTGAATCCATTTCTTCAAAGGTCATTTTCCATAAAATTTCTAATACATTTAGATAAAAGTTGAGGCCTATAAATATTCACAAAGGAGTTGAAAAAAGGAAATATAACCATTGACAATGCCACTTTTAATCAAGTAAACATTCACTAGAAATTCTTTCTTTAGACATATTCCCTTCTCTGTTCTGTTTAAAAAAGTGTAAGGTAATGGTTGTAAAACACATCCTTGTTTGATGACTAAATACAGAGAAAATAAATAGATATTCTCACCCTGCATTTCAAAAGAGTTCATTATCAGAACGGATATACACATCTCCATTTATGCCGAATTTCTTATGCAGAAATTCTCTGAAGCTGCATGTTGTTTGCCAAGCTTCTGACCAGAGAGGATTTGATTTATGGGTGAATTATTACTTATTAACTTACGCAGCATTGTAAATATAGTTGCTGTTGGGCAGCAGGCAGTCAGAGCCAAGCAGACAAGGTTCTGTGCTCTCTTTGGTTTACAGTGTAAAGGGACAAACTACAATACCAGGCATAAGACAAGTAAAGCAAGAAATATCCATTAGCTATCAGCGGCAGTATAGGTGAGGATTCAGACATTGTACATAAAGAATTACAATCTAGATGCAGAGAATAAATAAAGGAGCTTTCCCAACTGGCAAACTCCTCTCAGTCTCTCCTCCCTTTTGTTCTTACCAGTTACTTCTGCTGGCTGACAAATCATCTCCCTGACACAATAAATTTGTTATGGAACATTATCTCAGGCTGAGGAAGGTCAGGATGTGCTAAAGGTCATGTATGTATTAACCCACTACATGAAAGTCCCCACCCTTAGTCTAAAACATAGTCTTAAATTACATACTATTGAATTGGCTATAACAGACCTCTCATAAACAGCCTCATTTACCTGACATGCTCTCAAGATGCGCCTGAACATCCTGAAAACAGGCGTTTGTCCTGTTTGCTCCAAGGTATTATTAAAGGCAAAAGCAATATTGTCAAACACTGGGGTTGTGGCAAAGGGAGAGAAGGGAGATGAGGACAGTCTAATCCCAGATCAAATAAATTTGGGTGCACAGCAGACACTGGATGAGGATCTGGTCACACCAAACCCAGTGAAGACCACGGGTACAGGGGTCTGCACTTAACTTCAAGTTTACTTCAGCACCTCAGAGATTGCGTCTTCTATATATGTTATGTTTTATACCAGAACAAAACCCAAGACAATTTTTAGCCTAGAGAAATGAGGGATCACTATAACTCAGCTTGGGGGTTTAAATACCTTTTAAGAAAAATATTTTCTCTGAAGTACTATTATGCAATAGCATCAGGCAAATGGCAAAGGTTGTGATTTTGGATACACAGAAATGCTGACCGTTAGGTCAGACAAAATGAGTAGCCAAACGCAGTTAATGTGGTTGATTTCAACAGCAGCCACTTCATACTCTTAGTTAAAATCAATTTCAGAAGTAGGACATGTTTTCAATGACAATTATTTAATATTTAAAAATCAGTTTTGTTTTACACAAAGATTGAGTAAACTTTGTGTAGATTAAAATAATTCAATTACCAATTTCTCATTTATGTACTTTTATCCTACTTTACTAGCAACAGAGAAGGAAAGGACAAAAAATTAGAAAAAGAAATCTAAGAAATTTTATTTCTTGAAGTTTTTTTTTTTTTTTTTTGTAGAAAGTTTCAGGAATTTGATTGCCAAATTTTATATTTTCAAGCAAGGGACTTTTTTCCATTGATAATTTGTCCAGAAATTTTCACTAGCTCTACGTAGAACAGAAAAAGAACCCACAACAAATTAGAAAACTATTCACCCCTTGTAGAAAGAAAGATACTATAAAGAACAATTCACTTAATCCTAATAAAAGCCTTTTAGGAGCTCCTCTATCTCTCTAATCTTAGGTCAGATTTCTACCCCAGTTTCTCCAGCAGTGCCTCTGAGATTGTAATGGACCCCAGCAAGGACCAGCTTCCCTTGAACCATATTTAACCAAACCAGGAAAGGCAGCAGACCTTCCAGCACAGCTGAGAGCATACAGGACATGGAGTTTTGATGCTGACCCATCACTACTTAATCTGAAAGAAAAGAGGGGTCAGCTAACTAACATCTTCAAACTACACCACCTACTTGGAATTTCCAGGGAACTGTGCAGTCTGGGATAGGAGACCAGGAATCAAAGGCCAGTGAAGGGGTCTGTTTGCAAACAGCATTTTTGACTCTCTCTCCTTGACTGAAAACCATTCTCTGGCAATTGTGGAAAAGGGAAATGTTGGCTTAGTGCAAAGAGCAAACACAGGAATCTTTTAAAGACACAGCTATCTTGTATCTCTGCCTTCAGTCAGCTGTTTCTCCTTCTTATTCTCATTTTCACTCTCTGTCTGTCTTCATTAGTCTGCTGGCAGTCTGCTAGGATTAGTGAGCTTGTTTCCATGGTAAAATTCTTAAGTAAAGTGACTGTTGTATTCAAGGGGAATCCAGTGCATGAGAATTTTTTTATTAAGTCAGCAGAGCTACAGTTCTGTACATATAGCAAAGTATTGCCCTACTCTGGTTGAAGATGTCTGGTCAGACTGGTCTGTTCTCAAAGCAGTTTTCAGTCCTGATACACATTTTTTGTGTCAGCTTTTGGAGTTTTTTATTTGATAGGTTTTCCAACTGTGCCAGCTTCAACACCCACTTCCCTACCAATTCACCTTCACTGTCCATTCCCCATCCTTTCTCTAAATCATCCCCACCTCCTCATCCTCTCCATCGAAGCAGAGTCTATTTTCCCCTCTGGTCTAGCCATCAAGGGTGTGAAAGGGGTCTCTTTACCTCGCACATCTCACTTTTTTCCTCTGATCTTTTCCACAGTTAAATATAACATGGTTGATTCAATTACACTGAAGTTTCTCAGATGCTGAATGTAATCATCCATGCTCTGCCTCTTTAGTTTGACAGGGCTCCAAGACAGAGTTCCTTTCAGCTGAATTAAGATCTTTCCTGCAGTTAGTATATACAGGGGTTCACACCATTCATTCATCTTCTCCAGGAGTTCATCTATCACTCAGAGGTAATCTGCTGTGGAGAATCTTGATCAAAAGGATGCCTGATTTCTTTTTCTCTTTTTTCTCTTTTTTGTATGGCTTAAAGAAAATCTAGAGGTTTTAGAAGACTGACTTGATGCCTTGGCTACACTTTGTAGACACAAGGCTTTATAAAATATTGCTTTCCTTTTTATCTCATCTGTATGGGGAAGAGCTCTACTTTTTCCTCCAATAAACCCTATGATTCCTCTTAATTTTAGGATGTGAACAGGAGCTTTCTATTTCAGTATCCTCTAATGTTAGCCTTCTGCTGCCTGCTTCATCACTTCATTTTATATATCCTGGCACAGAAAGTGCTGATGTTTGCTAAGTTTGTCAGTAGGGTTTTTCTACAGTAAACTTTATCTTGAATTCCTACTGATAACAGTCTTTGCTCTTCAAAGTATATCAAATCTGCCCAAGATTGCTGTTCTATCCTTGTCCTTGATAGAGAATAAGATCATCTTTTGTCATATAGCAGAATTTGTTTCTGCATATTTTTATATACTATAAAGCCTTCAAAGAATGTCCCAGTTTTTAATACCACTGAATTTTTGAATATTTTGTAGTTCTTGTTCAATTTCATTAATTCTCCTAAAAATATTCTTGATGCAATACATTGGAACAAAAAGATTATCTCCCCAGACTTCAAAACAAGAAAGATACAATAGTACAACAGAACAGCTCACATAAGTGGGACAGACAAAAAGAAGATGTTACTAAGGATAGAAAAAGCCAAAAGTGACCTATTATTTCTCAGAGCTGTTTGTAAAACACATACACTGCAATTCTGTATATGTATGCTATGTCTTAATTGCATTGGTGGCCTCAGCTGTATAAAAGTCTTCATGCTAAGCCCTAAACCAAGCGACTTGTTATCCCTGAATCACAACCTCTCTCTAAAAAGGAAGACAGAACAGGGTTAGATGATAAAGGAAAGAGGGATGTGCTCCATGCAGCCAGGGCTGGTGATGGAGAATTATCCCTCCCTTTAACCCATCATTTGCTATCAGGCAAAATCCTGCTCCAAGAAGTAATGCTGGGAGTTTTGCAAGGTGGAATTGGTTTAAACAGTTTCTGCTATGAAGTACATGGATCGTCTGGGCTCATTTGTCATTAAGACTGGAATTACTGGGTCACTGATAGTACTTCTTAGCAAAACTAATAACTGTAAATGTTAATTTTCTGCGTACTTTTTAAAAGCACCTAAAAAATTCTTTTGTGTTCTGTTGAGCTTTCCTACAGTGGTTTATAAACAATAAAAATGTACAGTTAAGCAAGAAAGTACCTTTGTCTTTCACAAAAAACCAGACAGTAATCAATTACTTTCGTGTTAAAATTAAGGGGTTTTAAATACAAAATTACTTTCTCTGGAAAACCTGTAAACCAGAACATGAAAAATAGTTTGAAAAAGGTTTCATAGATTAAAATGGCAATGAAACTTTGCATTTAATCTTCAAAAAAACCACAAACCTCCAAATCCCCACAAACGCACACAAAAACATCAAAATTAAAAATAAACTCTTTTTTTAAATCCTATTCCTGCCTACTTTGTTTTCTATGCATGCGTCTTTAGTATTGATGGCACCAAATTCCATTCTATCTAGAGAATGACAATTGGGAAATCCTTTTGTCACTTCTGTCAAATCAGGAAGGCCATGCTTCACCTTTGAAACTATAATGCTGGCAGTAAGCCTGGCCTAAACCGGAATCTGGCAGAACACTGATTCTCCAAGGGGAGAACAATATTTGGGGGATCAACCTGAATTTAGATGATATATTCACTCAGAAACAGTTTTCTATAAACAGGGGAAAAATGTTACCAAATGTGCTCTCTGCCTGTAAATCAAAACATTAAAAATGTCAAAACTTTATCACATTTACTGAAAAAAAAATCAAATGTGGGTAAACTTCCATTCAATCCTTGTTGAATTACACACTGTAAGAAAAATAGCTCTGTGGCTTTTCTGTTACTTGGTGCTCTTCTATTACTACCTGTGAAAGCAAATGTCTCTCAGTCATATTTTTATATTTTTATTATATTAAAAACCAATAAAAATACATTGTGCCACATTTTAGCACTATGTACATTATCAAACATATGTACTTAAGAATCTAACACCTCAAACAGCATTTTCTTGACATCCATCCCTACAGCATTCAAACATTTCCTGAGCAACACAGCCTTGTCTTACATCTGTCCTACCTGATGCTCCCATTACTGCAGGAGAACTGACGTATTGCAAAGATTAGTCAGGTCAGCCTATGGGCCATCCCAAACATAGCTGGAAGCCAAACCTAGGGCATGTGTTTAGACTGTAGTTAGAAGATGCAACTCATACATAATAGCAGTAATAAACCCTAACACAACTAGACTGTGCAGCAGTAATAACAAAGACACATGGCCCTGGGCTCGATATGCGGTGAACCAACCCACTAAGGACACACGCACCCCAATACATAGAAGCACTGCAAATTATATGTATTCATACCTAAAATCTGCTGTCCTACCTCTTTATCTTACTCACAAAACCACTTTTGCATCCAGTCCTATTTAGTGTGTCTTATTTTTTATTCAGTCCCATTTCAGTGAAGGCTCAGCTTTGCAACAAATTGACTCTCTTGTCCCCACTTCATCAAAGCACTGACCTGTGAGGACACAAGTGGTCCTGCAAGCCTTGAGGTCCAACATTGGCTTAAAGCCAGAGTGTTTAGCATGTGACAGAATCAACTTCTTGGGACTTTTAGACTGTTATGCCTTAAAGCATTTTATTATATGAATGCTCTTATATGTTTTGACAAAGATACTGTGCTAATAAAGGTAGAAGGATTTTGCTTTTAATCAGTAATGAAAATATTCATTAGTACGTGATGGATCTTTCCACCTTTAATAGAAATCAGAGATGAATGAATGTAGGTCTTTTATAGCTAAATACATATATATGTATATACATATATAGATATGTACACACACGCATATATAGGCATATAGCTATGGTTTACTGTGAGGAAAACTCAGCAAGTATTAAGCTAGGGAACCTATGCCAATATTGATATTATTGTTTTAAAATCTCTGCTGTTATGGATAGAAAGACTAGAAATTCCATTCCTATTGCATCATTACCTGAACCTCTAAGGTGAGAAATCATGCAAAAAAGACCTAAGAACTCACCATATTTCCTAAGCTTACTGTCATTGCAAAATAACTGCACATCTTGGTGTATTTTATTATTTAAATAAAAGCATTGATGTTAATGTCCTAAACTTTTTAACCTAAGGGATATTTACTTTGCTCTTTTTCAGTGCTCTAAATTGTGTGCAATTATCCCTGCTTACTTAGAAAGACTTGGTAAGAAGTGAATAGAAACAATTAGCATAACAACAGAACATTAACCCATGTAAAAGCAAAAACACAGGATAGCAAGCACCTGTTTATAGTTTGTATAAAATAAAGTTATTACATTATTTCTTTAGCAAAGCAGAATGCAGGGAGTGTTGGTACTTACCATGCCAATCTGCTGTGATGTATCAGAGATGAGCAGCTGTAAATTCTAGTATAAAAAATAATTGTACTCCAGAGCAAACAAACTTCTTCTGAGTATTATAAACTAAATGCATCACACCAAGTGAGCACATGGATATGCACCACCAAAAAGAGTGCACAAGAAAGAATCAAGTTGTCCTAAATCCTAACTGAAGAGGCTTAATCTGTTTAAAAGGGGTACTGGAAGAACAGAAATACTACCAGTTTCAGTGACAATAGTTATCTGGTTTGCTTAGCAGTTCTGCACTTCCTCAGCTGCCTGCATCCAAGATAACCTGCAACCTTCTACTGCTTTCTTGTCCAGACTTCCAAGTGGCCTGAAACACACACCAGAAACAAGAACCAAGCTTTGAAACCTTCCCTGGGCCAAGTCTGCAAGACTTATTTAAATAAGAATACTGTTATCAAACATTGTAAGGTTTCCACATGTATTTATTTCATTATGCAGTAAAAAGCATTTATCCCTGTTAAACTAAGCTTAAATATGTACATGCACACATATGCACCCAAAGGGAAAAGATTAATGTCATGGCTATCTGCCATAACCATCTACAATGGCCATCTACCATAATAACCATCTACCTTTTCTAAGCAGTGCACCTTACCCCAGTAAAGCTTGATAAGAACTGGTCAAGAAAGGTGGGAAAATTAGATAGGAATCAGTCTTTATCAGATCTCTATGTGATCTTTCACCCTCAAGCATTCTGTTCTTTATGTTTTATTTCAGGAGTGAAAAAAACCTGCTGAATATAACTCATAAGTACTTCCATCAAAGGCTCCCAGCCAGTGCTAAGACAAATAATGTAAGCCCATTATGGGTCCCATTAGAGAACTTAACTGTAACGTCTCATTGTGCAGCTCATCACTTTCAATTCCCCCATTTCTGCAGTTCAGACCCTGGCCAAGTGGCAGCATCAAGAAGCGCACTAAAGAGTCACAGAAGTAAGTAACTTGGTGCCAGCAAGACTTAAGGAAACACCTTGAATTTGCTAACATTGACAATTTATTCTGGTGTGCTTCAAGTTCAGTTGGTTTATGGGAAAAATACTATATTTAAGTCACATTTAGAATATCTATTTAAACTACAATGAAAAAGAGCTTGTGTTTATAAGCAGTACACAGACTTCTTTCTTTTTGAGAAATATTTCTGTAGTTCTTTCTTGATACTCCATATGTACAGTTATAATCAAAGCCTACTTCATTTACAATACCTCCTTGATATCTAATCTATTCAATACAATAGCTAGTTATAGATGTGCAATTTCATATCTGTAAGATAAAACAAATGTTTTTAGGTGACTAACATCTAATATATATAAAAAAACTCAAACATAATGATGTTATCTTGTTACTAGTATATATATGCAGACATTTTGTAGATGTTTCAGCCAGGAATAATAAGAGATCCTCAGAAGGTGGGAGCAAGAAACCAGCAGGTTTTAGGCCAAAAACTGCAAACTAGATTAAACTCATGTTCAATCAAATTTACACCACTCCACAGAATTACTTCCAACTATTTCCGAGACCACCCCAACACCTACAAATTATGCTTTCACATTTTTTTCATTTGCTTATGACATTTTTAAATGTATTCTGATTAAATCTGAAGATAAAATTTCCATAATACATCAACTTTTCTGGATTCTCCCTTAGCTGTGTGCAAAGAAAGAAATAATAACAAGGATGAAAATATGTGTAAAAGTTCTCTTACATTTTCAAGGCCTGAGGTGCCACCCTTAAATCTGAACTTCAGTTTCACAACAACTATTCACAGTCACTTTATAGCTGAATGTTTTGAAACTACAGTCCACAAACAAAAGGGCTTGGTATTTTTAACTCTCAAGAATGCCATAAACAACTGACTACCTCATAATGAGCATGTTTTGTATTGCATCTCCCATTGCAATCAGCAACTGCAGATGATGTGTAGAAGAGAAAGGCAAGTTCCTCACTTTCAGCTGAGGGGTACTTTATTGACACAGTATCACTGCTAAGTGGGACGAGGAGACAAAAGTAGACATCAAAGAAAATGGGAAAAGGAAAACAAAACAATCCAAATGGACCTGAAGAGGATGAAAAGGAAAGAACCACCAGAACAGGAATGCTTTCTCGCCACTACTAGACTCTGTGCTATGGGTACACTCAGGTGTGGTCCATGTCTCAATGCTGTACAAAGAGATACGGCTGTGTTACTAACAGCTGATGACTTCAGCTGTTTACCACTAGGCTGAGTAAAGTCCTGAGTATACCCCATATTTATTTCAAGAGAAAACCCACGGCAAGGGTCCCTGTGGACTGTGAAACATGCAATAGAGCTCTGCACTGCTGCTGGTAGATCTGCAGTGCTGGTTGAAGAGAGGAATTTTGCCTCCAGGAAAAAAAAAAAAAAAAAAAAGAGGAAAAAATCCATCCCTATAAAACTTTGCAAAAAGAACAGCAAAGAAATTAAATTTCAGCCTATATAAAAAAAAATTAAATAAAGATACAAAGAATTAAAACTATCCAAAATAGTCCAGTAACAATAGTAGGCTTCGTATGGAGGTTAAGACTTTAAATGAACCAAACTCTGCATATACAGGACTTAAGAATAGAAACGAAAGTTGCATTAAAAGAAAAGCATTTAACATTCTTTTCAATCATTAGCAAAATTTTGGGGGAAAATAATAAACATTTTAACTTCTGAAATTCTACAAAATCTGTGTTCTGCAATTATATTAAAATGCCTTAATTTATAAATATCTGACAATATAATGTATATTTACTTTTAAATGCCTTGACATTATGGTGACATCTGTCTGTTAACTCATTACATAGAATTTTTCCTTTTATTTTGTATATTTATTGAAATAATAAAAGCAAAAATATGTGATTTGAAGGGTTTAATTTTGAGAACCCTTTTGAGAAGGGTTTTAATTTTGAGGTATCTAAAACTGATAGTGAATAAGATGTGAAACACAGACCTAGATCAGCTAGTGTCACATTATAACGTCCACCTTACGGAACACATATCTTCACAAGGATTTGCCTACGTTCTTCCAGGCATTTACATAGAATCATAGAATAGTTAGGGTTGGAAAGGACTCCAAAGGTATCTCTCAATGCCAATGAGCCTGGAGAAGAGGAAGTAACTCCAAAAAAAGCTTTCATGATGCTGCAAGTTTGGAGATGTGAGACCGAAGGCCAAGTCCCTTCCCTGTGAAACACAGCATCTAGCACAGACAGGTACAGACTGGGAAGGTGCTATGTGAAAAACAGGCAAAGGAAAAGCAGGGTACCCGTGCAGAACTAAGACCACATGTGCCAGGACAAGACTCACAGTCTCCCTAAGTGAAAAGCTATCACCTGCCCCATCGTTTTCCTGGCTGCCATGAAACATCTTTTGCTATTACAAGGCAGTATTATAGAGAGGGCTGGCAATTTGCAGTAAGTACCATTTCAGGTGTGTTGTATTAATAACATACCTTGAAGTAGCAGCTCAGCAACATTACATCTATGTCCTTTGGAGCTTTTTCTGCACTCACGTTCAAGATGGTGCCAGGCACTTTAAAGTTAGTATATACACGGTCCTCCCAGTCTGGCACATTCAGCACAGTAGCAAACCCCCAATCCTTTCCCCTCCTTTGGTTTCTTCATCTTGCACAGCCCATAAAGCCAGGTCCCAGTGGGACAAAAGCAAAGAGATGGTTCGTATCCCTTCTCTGCCTTTAGAAAGAGAGTTTGTGCTGGGGACATCTGCAGTAACTCAGATAGAGCTGGTCCATTTGACCTAATGATATCAGTGTCTTTGCATTAATTACGTGAAAGCGGCATCATTTGTTAAGCTGGTGTGAACGTACGACACCAGCGTATCTGGTCCCCTTTAAAATACATATGAGTAGGCAGAGATAAAACGAAAAAGAGAAAGAGATCTTGAAAGTGAGAGAGAGGAACTATTAAACACTTTGTACTTATCTTGCTAAGGAAGAGCTTTATTCCAGGAGGGAAAAAACTCTCCCTTTGAAGCTATCAAAACAACAAACAGACCATTCTTTAAACAGTGGCGTATCTACAGCAATGTGTACATCAGAGGACTGTCATAAAGAAAGCGTCTTTTCTCATAGATAAAACAGCAGAAAAGGTCTCTTGCATTGGTGATATTTGGATCTTGTTTTATTTAGGTTTTCAGGGCAAATCCAAAGAGTCTAATAAGCCCTTAAAGAAAAAAAATATATCAAGAAGTGTTGAAGTGTGTTGATTCATTCCTTCTTGCAACACATTCTTCTTATGCCCATATAGGAATAGAAAAGGCTTCAAAAGTTTCTTATTATATTCGTACTGTTTGTCGTAAGGGACAACACGGCTCTTGCACATCAACACTGCCAGGGCAGATGTTTTGGTAAAGGATGTCTTCTAACAACCCAGCTGATGCACACGAATGCTGGAGCTCTCAGCATGCAATTACACTTTGAGCTGCAAGTGGCACAAGGGATAAGGAGAGATTTCATTTCCTTCCCTAAAATTCTTCACTAATTTTCAGAGTGAACTTTTACCCTCTTTGGGGAGCTCTCTGTGTCACTTAATTGCCCTTCTGGCTTGCCCATCCTAGGTATGCCATGGCTGTGAATATAAGAGCATCACTTTCGTTGCCATAAATCAGATGCAGTCAGCAGAGAGGGCTTATCCTTGGCCACTGACAAATTAATGGTGTTTACAAGTTTTCTTTCTATGGCCATTGTGTCCACATAGACATTTCATTCTGAAGCTTACTGTCTGAGCCAATACTGGTCCTCTCCTGAGATCCAGCATTCAGAGAGGGAACCCTTGCAAAACCTGTAAAGAGGTGATTTCTCTCCTACATTTTCAAGAGGGTGTTTTCATTTAGCTGCTTTTTATTTCACTTTGTAACAACCTTATAGTTCACTGTGTATATGTAGGTTTACAGCTGCTGCTTTCCAAGCAAAAGAGCACGGATGTCTAACCTCCAGCCTCATACAGAGATATGGAAAGCATGCTCACAGGGCAAGAGATGTTCAGTGCCTGCCTTCACTTGTGGAGATTCAGGCATCCAGCACTGCCTTTGCTCTTCCACAGGAGAGAGGGAAAGGCAGATTAAGACTCCAGGGGAGAGAGGAAGAAGAACAAAGGAGAGCATGACTGCAGTTCAGCACTAATACTTCTCCTCAAAGATAAGCAGCAACTTCCCATGAAGAGGTGCAAAGAACTGATTTTCCTTTCAGACCATAAAAGCTCCTTCCAGCCTTCAGTTGGGTGCAAGTAGCAAGTTTTGCTGACAGTAATTCATCATCTAACTCAAATAATCCATAATTCACAAATATAATCTGTACTGCAGAGCAATGCCATTACAGACACACAAGCTTCTGCGGAGCTGCCATGTTAAATGATTTCTTCTTATTTTGCAATTTGGAGAGATCAGCATTACAGCCTTGGCAAGCAATGAAAGTAAAAATAGACACTGTAAAAAACATCATGATTTCTGCTTCTTGTGCAGCAGCCACCCGTTGATAAAAGGTGCCATGTGTCTCTCTCCTTCGCAGGCTCACTAGTAAATAATCATCAATTTACACATTCTAGCACAATACCTCTGCCTACAAATTGCTTCTTCAAAGATTTCCTTTTCCCCTGGAAGCACCACTTCTAAGTGTGTTGAAATTACATCTTATTCTTTTCTTTGAAAGATCTCTCACTGCACAGCCAAATAGAGAGCATTTGCATAATTCTTCTTTTTAAATGACTTCAGGTTGATACAGGTTCTTTAGTGAATTGTTATTCAGCAGGACATGGTCAGATGCAGATAAGGTGCTATAGAAGGTGGAAGTTAACATCCTCAAATCTGATCAAATAACATTTCAGTTTTAGACTGATACTGTAAACTACATGGAATTACAAAGCTCTAGCTTGATTCAGCTGTTGAAACAGACTTAATATCAAAGCAGCCTTTCATTCAACAAAAGATTCTGCTCTTAGCTATTCTCAGACTTGCAGCAAGCACAAATTATCATTCCAGCAGATTCTTGCAGTTAGATAGACTATTTCCAGATGGAATATTTGAGTGGGACTGATCTCTGAATATATGCATAAAATAATTGCATTTAATATTACTATATAAAATTGTATATATGTTATGTGTAATAAGAATAAATTAGTTGCTTCATAAAACTGTTTTCAGCTTCATTGCATCAAACATTTTGACAACTTCAGAAACCAAGATGTTCTCATTTTTCTTTTAAAAATCTAAAGATCTGTCATTTTCACTGTAGGTATTGAAAGAAAACTTCCATAGAGATACCCTGAAGTTTCACAAAACTTGGGCAAAGACTTAATTCTGAGTGTAAAGGAATCTGAAAGTGCCCAGAAGCCCACATAGCAGAGGCTACTGCTTGAAGAAAAGATTTACCACTCATGCTCACATCAATATGAAACTTAAATATCACAGTCTGAAAACAAACATAGTCTAAATCTCATTGCTTATCTCTTCCCAAAATACTCAGGTAAAATATGCCGGAATAATCTATCAAGGGAAACTGTGCAAGCACCACAGCTTGGCATTGCAAAACCAGTTTTGAAGTAGGTGAACTTTGGAGCAATCTTTCACTGTTAATAAAGGAGCTGAAGCCACCAGAAAGATCTTGCTTATCTGTACTGTAGTAGCACTTGGACTAGTGAAACAAGGGGGGCACAAAATCACAAAATGGAATATATAAACTTTTGGAATTAGTTTTAAGTAATGTTAAGTT
>JBCJKH010045079.1:3291-18696 GCA_039877255.1 Loriculus beryllinus
TTTCTGTTGCTGCTTTCTAGGTCATAAACTGGGTTTCTTTTAGCATATGTTTGAGCAAAGCTTTGCCTCGTGACCCCCTGATCATGGTTGAGCCCTTTTGTGTCTCACTAGCCACATACAGATACAAACCAAACCTTGTCAGGCATCACGTCTGGTGCTGCAGCCCTGTTGGGACTAGCTAAATAATAGCTCCATAAATTACCATTAGTTGTTTACCCAAATTAGCAATAATACAGTTGAGCCAATTAATAATGTAGGATTGGAGATTACTTGGAATGGGCATAAGCCACAAAAGGACTATACATCAATTAAAGTACTGCAGAAGGCTTTTCACTGCATAACCTACAGGTATGCGTTGTATCTTAGTGAATGAATGTCATGTTCTGTTTGTGAAAACCATTTTGTTATCAAAGCCACGACTTACACAATGGATAATGCATCCTGGTGTGGACAAGCCAGCCACTGATCTTATTAATACTTGTGTTTGCTGCGGGTTTTACATTGGATACATTTAACTTTGACATTACCATCATGAGCAGTAACTACAACTTAATACTCTTTTCTGTGGTTTTCCTATCACAGAGGTATTATTTAGTAAGATATTAGCAAAAGCAATTGAGCCATCAGTGCTGATGTTCTGCACAAGATAGTGGCTTTTCATGATGTACTAATTTGTATCTGACCTTTGGTGAGTGAATGAATATATTTTCAATGTTACTTCTGTGTTGGTGCGTAAAATAGAGGGGGAGGAAGGCCTGGTTGGGGCATACAAGGAAGGCTGTTCTTCAGGGAGGAACCAGCTATGAGGAGTGACACTGCTTTAACTGTTCTGTTTGGGTTGTTGTGATGTGCACGAAGACTTGCAGTCTGAGAGGATTTCTGGTTTTTAGTTCACATTAAGAGTGAATTGTTTCTTGGAAAAACAGAGCATCTGGTTGATAATAGTTGTGATGAGCACTGTGCTAAAGATCTTCGAAAGAAACTATCCCCAGACTCTCGATGTGATGAATTTTGTTATTTGGGGCACTTGGCATATGGTGGCTATGCAGGCAAATAATTCAGCATTAAACAAGCTTTCATTTGGCCCACTCGATTTCTGGGCTGTTGTAAATTAAATATACGTTTAAAGACTGTGCTTGTATTTAAGTTATAGACTTACTCAGCGATAATGCATTATAGATTGTGCAATGTACATTCCTCAAATGTTCCCTTTATTGAGCTTGTCTTAATTTGTGGTCATTAAACGTAAACAAGGCATGTACCTACTGCAATCAGCCTAAAAGGTCAATATTTAACAGCCTTTAACAAAATGGTGGTATCTAAGATTGTATCCTCTTAGTAGAAGAGATATCTCCGTGATGTGATCTGTAACTGCATATGTGGGAAGGGGATGGGGGGTACCACGGAGCCATTTAATATAACATACAAAGAGATAATGAAATACAGTTGGTGAAAATCAAGAAGGTAACAATTAAAAATAGGAGGAAAATAAAAAGATTGCATTTTTGTAGGAAGAAAAAATGGAAATGAGCAGGAAATGAGGGCCTGTTATTTTAAATACTGTTTAAATCCTTTATGGTCCTTCCAACCCATTCCATGATTGTAAGATTCTAAAGTCCTTTGGTGAGAAGTGGCAGAGGCTGCCCCTGCAGAGCCAGGAGCAGGACCATGCTATGTTTTATCCCTGTCAGCCTTTGCAGGAGGTCATTAGAGGGAAGATGTCAGACCTGGAGGTGATGGGAAGAGCTGTGCTGTGGCAATGGGGAAGGGACACTGGGACCAGCCCTCCATGGGGTTACTGAAGCTCTGCAGGGACAGGAGGTCTCGGCCAGGTCGGAGCTGGAAGGGGGCTGCAGCTGAGCAGAAATGAGGCAGAAGGGTTAAAAAACACTTTGTGCCAAATAATCCCTCTTTAAGGCTGCACAACTCGCTTAAAGCGAACATGTCAAAGGTGCTCACGAGCGTTTCTGAAGCGGATTTAACAGTGAAGGGTGTTACACAAAAATCCAGGGAGAAATGAATCATTTCTGCCTTGAGAGCTGCGTTTGAATAGTTGAAAATAAGGTTGAGGATATAAGATAAGAAAAACAAAATGTTGAATAGCAGCTCTCTAAATAAGCCCTGTCTGCTCTGTGCAGGAATAGCATGTGCTGATGGAATTGAGGAAGAGAAGTGTGACCCAAGTGATGCAGGCTGTCTCCACTCTCCTTTCCCACAGTTCCTTCCCTTTGCAATTTGAATGTTCTCCTAATGCCAAGGGGGTTTATGTGACATAAGACTTATAAGCCTGAATGATAAAGAACAGCTTCTATAAATCATTTGGCTCTGCAGATTTAAAAGTCTCAAGAAGCTCATGTCAGCTGGTACACAAAGTATGACTGGCCACATTTGATTTTGCCAGCATATCTTGCTTTTCAGTGTGCTTTTTAATGTGATAGTCCAGATGATTTGTTTTCCTGTTACTTTCAAGGATGCAGCATTTATCATTCTTGTATTACTGGAATTTAAGTTTCTCACAGCAGTAGCCACAAATCTCTGCTTCAGAGTATTTTTGCGTAATTAAATTTCAGTTTTATATGTGGATTTTGTCTGTGAACCTCTGTGGGGCTTTAATGGGAAATCCACAGACACGACATGCTTGTGGGTATTTGTGTGACTCCTATTGCCGTGCTTGCTGAGCAGTCTTCAAACGTGTTATCCTTAGAATGGCCTGGAGAGGTCTTTCCCGTAGGGGAAACTGAGGCAGAACAGGGGTCTTTCTGGGCAAGGGCTTGTATCTGCTTCTCCTGCCATCATCACTGCTTTCTCCATCTCTGGAGCTCTTTGCAGAGGTTCCATCTCCACCAGGGAAGCTGTGTTGGTGGCCGCATGAAGCCTGTACTTACCCCATCCCTGCTGGTCCCTTCCAAACCTCTTGTTGTCCATCCTGCAATTCCCTGACTCCCAATTATGTTAAAAAGCCCCAGCTGCCTGCCAGGCATGGTGGGGGAGCACTGATGGACTACCCAGCCCTCTCTATGCCTTGTTAAAAGGCTCTTAACTGCAGGGGATTGAGCCTGGAAAGGTTGAATGAGGAGAAAACCTGTCCACAACAATAGATGTGCTGATAGCAGGGACCCAGGGGGGTTTTAGTTAGGTGCTGTTCTTTGCTCTCTGCTTTCCCTTCACCCTCCTCTCCTGAAAGAAATGTTGTTTAATTACCTGTTTCTTACAAATCACTGCTGTTCCCCTGCACATTTCTTCCTCCTAAGCTTCAGTTTAGATGGGTTTGAATATGGGAAGGTTGTGAATGAGAGTGCTGATGCAGAAGTTTTTATCAACTGGTGTATTTTTACAATACAAGATGCAATATGGATAAACATTGCTGCAGAGCAGCCTTACTGTAACCTTGCACACTGTGTATGTGTGTGTCCCCAGCCAAATTGGCACTGTTAATGCTAGTTCCATCTCTATATATTATTGCAGCATGCATTAAACTGATCCAAAGCCTCACCCTCCAAGGCAGGACCAGCAGCAGCATTGGGATGAGGAGAAATGCATCCTCAAGATGCGCATTCAGCTGAGCCGTGACATAACTGGAGTCTTTATGGCCATAATCCAGCTTTGCAGGCAGCATTCCTGAATGATGTTATGGAGGTCCCACATCCAGCCAGGGGTGCATGGCATAAATGCCTGGCTGTGCCTTATAGGCACTCGCTTTGTATTGTGTTGTTTTTTCCCCTGTTTATGTATCTATAATTTACAAATCAAATGCGTTCTGTTCTTATACTGCTGACCTGGGAAGCTGTTTGTAAGGAAAATCACCCAAAAACCTCTGACTTTAATGGGGCAAAACCCAAAAGGGCAATGGCTGGACTGCAAGGTGAAGGATGAAGTAGCTCATGCTGTGGTTTAGGATGGTGTGAGCACAGGGAAGCAGAGTCTGTGCATTTATTGAGTATCCTGAGCATGGCTGCAGTCAGAAAAGATGCAAGATCCATATAATCACCACGGTTAAATTTGCAGTCGTCCATAGAAAGAGCAATGAAAGCTCCGTGAAAGGTATTACTAATGCTTATTTACAACTTGAAAGGTATGCTATTGCTGCTTGGGTTGTTTATGAGCGCAGTAAATGTGGGGATATGAAAGAACTAAATATGCTTGATTCTAAATGCTTGGGGTTTTTTTACAAACCCCGAATTTGACGGTTAGCAGCAGTGTGGGGCTTTTTTCTAGGCTCCTTGTTTCCTGGTTCATGCATTTTTCAGTGTATCACATTCATTGCATAATGCTGGCCAAGAACTCAGGTGAAATGAATGGAGAGTGAGAGACTGCAGTGGTTCAATGGAGCCATTTTTGACGTCTCAGTAGTTTTAAACTATATGTGAATGCTTCCTGAACCCCAAATACCCCATGGCCTGACTTGCCTCTATTTTCAAAGTAATTTACATACACATTACAGCAGCTCCCACAAGTCATGCTGAACTTAATGGTCTGACAGTATTTCCATGATAAACCCTAGGGGTTTATAGAGCATCCATAAAAATTCACTCCGGGGAGAAACTTGGGCTGTAACATCCTCCACCAGAAGCTATCTTTTTCTGCCTTAAATCAGGTATAAATCAGTTCAGCTGCTGTAACTTAAAGAAGTTACAAAAAAAAAAGTTTAGTGGCTTCAAATGGATTTTGGTTCCCTGAAAAACTGTTGTTTAAATATAGATGGTGGCTGTCCTTTAGTGCTTTGGAAGAAGTGCTCAAGCTAAAGAGCTCTCCATTCCAAAGCTAAAGAATTTCTGAGGGACTAGGAAAAAACTTACAAACTCCTAGAAATGCTGAAATAAACCTTTTACAAGGGGTAAATGTTGCTTTTGTGGCAGTGAAACAACTGATGCTACTTCTGGCTTTCAGTTCCAGTAGGATAGAGAATGAAAAACTCAGAGAACACTCTCACATCTGTCCCAAAACCCATAATGTTCTTTTTTATCCTGCGCTCAGTGGCAGATTTTAATACTCCCATCATTATTCAGAGAAAGGCAGAGGAGGACACTGTTTCTGACTTTCCTTAGGAAAAAGAGACAAACCTTTGCGGATCCATGTTTGACTTACCGTGACTACCAGGAGTAATCTGAGAGCTTATTGCTCTTCTATAGGGTGACTGGGGAAAAGCTGTGTCTGTTACAATCTAGGCAGGACACTGTTGGCACAACATGGGAGTATTTGATCAAAAATTAATCACGTCAACATTGCTCTCAATCTGTGGGAAATGGGAATCTGAAAGAAAAACAAATGCATTTATGGAAATTATTCTCTAAAATAGACTACTTCTGCCTATTTACATAATGACTCCATCACCACCCTCAGGAGATTAGATAATTAAACACTGAACAACTTATATTTATATTCATGTACTTTCAAGAATGAATGAATTATCTCTTTCTGCACAAACTAAATGTTCTCCTTCTGATTAGTAACAGGAGGGCAGTGGTGAGATTTTATGATGGAAAGCGTGTTTCTTTTCCTTAGGAAAACTTTGTTCTTTAGAATACAGTACATAAAGAAGCTGTGTTTGGTTACAAGTCAATATAAATGATTTTTAGCAGATCTATTAGCTAGGTGAATGTGCTTGATACAAATCCATGTGAGAAAGCTGGGATGCTTTCTTGAATGTCTATGATTTTTGATGGAATCTGTGTGTAATTGAGATAAATATCTAAGCAGCTGTTTGAACAGATTTTGCGTCTCCACATGTAGATGTTTCTGGTGCAGGTGGCTCTATTGTAGTTACTCACCTAAAGTTTCTCTGTAGTCAGTGTGAGGAGTTTAAAGTTTCAATTCAAGTTAAGCTTTGTTTTATTCTGCATATTCTCATTGTCTAAATAATCGACTGCTTTGTGCAACCTAGTCTTAACCTGGTGATAGATGCCCCTGCGCATGGCAGGGGGTTAGACTAGATGATCTTTGAATGTCTCTCCAACCCAAGCTGTTCTATGATATGTGAATGACAGCATATTATGGACACAGCTGCTGAAGAGAAGAAGAAGGCATTGTACTATTTAATCATCCCAATAGCTGCTTTTGTCTTGCATTTAATCTAAAAGTCATGGCCACACCAACCAGAAGAGTTGTTCAGCTTGACAGGGATGAGAGACGGGATCTTGTCCTTTAGCACCACACCAGAGCTGAATATCACTGGTGATGTACACACATTTATTCTGTGTTCCATGACAGGACAGGTTTTAGCTTCAAGAGCGTGGTTGGGACCTCCCTCAGGGAGTCATAGCATATGGCCTTCAAGAGTAATGACAGAAAAGGGCTTGAGGTACTAAATCCTTTCATGCTGCTAGAAAGATGACTGTGCCTTTTTAAAGCTTAGAAAACAGCATTACTAATTTAGTAGAGAATTTACAATAAAATGCTTCCTGAAGTAGCACGGCCATGATCCTGAGGATTTATAAATTACATTAAGAACTTGAATTATTTGCAGTTACAAAATAAAGCTGAGATATGAACATTTCAACCTAGCCTTAGAAAACATTTGATTATTCCCATTAGGTAAGCTTGCAAGTGCTAGAGGAATGCTCTCTTTTTGATGGAAACAAACCTCCTGGAATGTCCCATGGACCCCCCCTGGGCAGCAGTGGGTCACATAAAGGGTGCCCAGAGGCAGAGCCAGCTCTTGATGGTGTTTGTCACAGGTTACAAAGCCAGAAGTCTCATCCCAATCACCTGCTCTGCACTGATGCAGGAGCTGTAGGAATTCTCTGGGTTAATTAATTGTGAACAACTTTAATCATGTTCATTAACAGCTCTAATGTCATTAATTAATAGCATAAACATTTCAATAGCATGACTGGCTTTCCTGTAACACAAAGTTGGTGTTCAGAAAATGGAGTTTTCTTTTGGGCTGGGTGATGGATAGTCCTTTCTCCTGACTCTGGGAAGGTGAGAAGATAACAAATACATCTAGGTAAGCCTGACTTGTTGAACCTTAATAACTAACAAAATGTGATGGCATAGCAACATTTCTTCTGGAGATGGTCCTAAAACCAGCCAGCGTGACAGGTTTGCAAAGACATGCAAACCCAGTATGATTTGTGTGCTAAGGTTTTTATTAATTCATTTCTTTGGTCTATGGAGTAGGATAGAAACTAAATCGCATGCTAATACAGGTAATTTATAAGCATATTATACAGTGCTTTACAGATTCAGATCCACTGAGAATTATAAAATGGATGACCAGGGTCTCTCAAAAGGTATCACTGGAGTCTTTCGTTGCCTGGGCAGATTTCATGTTCAATTGCATGTTTATAAATACATCTTACATACAACATGGTCATTTTGAAAACAGTCAGCTGTGGTCAGCTCAGATTTAAGAGGGTCTAAAATTGTTCTCTCTTCTCTGTACAAAGCCAAGTACATCTCATCAAAGTTTTGGGGGAAAAAATAATTGTAATAGGTATATCCCTCTGATCATGAATGATTTTGATTTTCTTGATTGAGTTACAACCTCACCTGAGAACGTAATCAGCTAGAGAATCTATTGAAACAAATGCTAAAATGGCATTGACTTCCATGCTGCAATACTGGGACACAAGGCAATAAACAGATTTGACCAATGCACCACAGTGCGTAAACACAGCTGTAGGACTTCGAGAATTGGGTAAAGGCTGAAGTTTTCATGCCATTAAATCAATCCTGACTCAAACCATTGCTGGAGAAACAGGACGAATTTAGGGCTGTGTTACCCATGCTTCAGTTCACAAATAAAGGTCTCTTTGCTCAGGAACAGGCAAGAATCTGTGCTTGAGGCTTTCTTTGAAAGTCATCGTCCCATTGCTTCAAACAGGGCTGCATTGTGTTTCATTGTCTCCACAGTGAGAGTAAGTCACAGGATTAAGAAAACACTGCTTTGTCCTCTAAGCAGAATCTAAGCAATAGAGTTGGTTGCTCCATATTCTGTTTTAGCAAGGCAAGGTATCCGTGAATAAATGTAACAATGATTAAAGGTGGCAAAAATGTATTAGAAAGTGTATTTTCTTCAGATTTAAGGGAAAAGATCTAATTAATGATACTAAGCACTTTTTAAAATGTGAAATCTGTTTATGTAGTAGCATGAGCAAAGGCAGGCAGGCAACCAACATTTACTATGTAAATTATCACCACGCAGTGCTAAATCAATGAGTTTTCCTCCATAGATGCTCATTCTGGGTTGCTCCCTATAATGACCTCAATTATACATGTTTTCATTGTGAAATTATGATTGCCTTTGGCGGGCTGCAACTGACAGCAGAGAAAAAGATTCCCATGATAAAACAGCACAACAAGTAATACCTGCTCGCATTAGTATGCACAGCTTGCAAAGGTGCGGAGTAACTCCAGCTTAGCACCCTAGGAAATCAAATTGGGGCAGAGGAAAGGCCAAGGGAAATGTTTGACAATATCGTGACATTTTTAACAAGAAAAGGAATTAGTAAGGCTTCACATTCTCATCTGGTATGGCAAGAAATTCAATGTGAGAATATCAGAGTGGCTACTTCTGGGTTACCAAAGGTGCGCAGTGCTTCACAGTCTCTCTCAGGCTGAATGTAATAGCAGAGAGGAAAGGTGTGAGAGACAGGACAAAGAAATGCTTCCACTGACCACTGGCAGATAGGGAGCGATGCCTCACCTCCTGAATGGGAGAGCTGGGTTTCAGGATGGTGTTGCCCAGTTCCTGAAGCCACAGTTTTCAGGCACTGTGGTGCTGCTGTCACCAAAGGGGGGTTTGCACATGCTGGCCACCTCTTACTGACCTTCATTTGGTGCAGTGCCTGGTGAAAGATAACTCCTGGACTCTAATACAGAGACATGGTTATACCCATTCCTTCTTAAAAGGGATTATTGCTAAGGCTTTACTACTGTCTTGAACTATTAAATGTTGAGTCAAAATGACAGCATCCCATTATCTGATGATAGCATCTCTCTCTGAAGGCAGAGTAATTGGCAGGAACCTTTCTTTATTTCCAGCTGGAATAAACTGAGGAGCTGCTTCAAGTGAAATCCCAGAGAAGAGTCTCAGGTTTGACATGACTTCATAAATATGATCAGCTACAACTCTGGGATTGATACTGGTTGAATCTGCTGAATATGGAAGCTGTTGTGCATGTGTCATCCTGCAGAATTTCCAAATGAACATAAAAGTACTTGATTTTTAGGACCAGATTCCATTCCAGCCTGTGTTCTGCAAGTGGGTACACTCTGAATAATACCTATTTATTCTGAACAGTTTTATATGCATGGTAAAAATCCTTTTATCTCGTAAAGGTTTTTTTAAACTAAAAAGAACAGTGTTCAATACTCAATCTAGAGGCTCTACACAAAATCATTATGGTGACTTGAATAATATGTAGACATAATCCAACTAGCATCAGTGTGTCAATGCTCTATAACTTAAGTACAAGATTCTGAGTTTTTAAAAGCCCCTCTCATCCTCTTAGGGAATCTCTGCTTCCTCCACAGTGCACCTGGTTGTATAAGGAAATCTTTTCTATTGGTAACAATAAAGCAATAACTAAAGGCACAAAATATAATCTTGTATTAGGAGAAAGGCTTTTAGATGTTAATAAAATGCCCTGAAATGTACTCCATAGAAATACTCAAGAAAAGGAGTATGTTTGTACTGTTGAAGTGGTCTGTACTAATTACATGCTTTAACAGAAAAACTCATCTCCTGGCCTCATACAGTTCCATCCAAGAATGGCAGCAATGCAAAGCATCTTCGTAATTGGAAGTTAATGTATTTTTCATTACTGTGTTTCTAAAACATAAAACGAAAGGCTCTTTAGCTGTCATCTGGGAGATGGACAGGGAGCCTTCAATTCTACTGCAACAAAACACTCCACAAATGATGCTGAAGAGGGAGCCCAGCGTGAACCAGGGAACTCAAGGCAGTGTGAGAATCAGCAGAGAGAATTAAGGAAAACAGCAATAAGATGAAAAAACAATTCTTTCTCTTGGAAATAAATGACCCTCTATTTCATTTCTCCTCGAGAAAAGATGTCCTCATTAGTCCTACTCCATACTACAAATTATCGTAATTATCAGTTCTTTGTCCTGTCAAGTGCACTCCAAATATTTTATTCATAGAAAGGGGCCCTCTTTTATGCTTAAAATAACAACGTTATTGGCTCCTACGTGCTGTTTATGTGCTTCAGGCAGCTGGATGAGGGCGATGGGATGGGACATCACTGCTCCTTTGGGCCATCAAACTGAGTTGCCACGTGTCAGATCTCCTCCAGTAGGTACCTGAGGGTGATGTGGTTTAATGTTGTATTATCTATTCCTGGTTTTGCCTCTAGTCTGATCAGTGACCTTGAGTAGGTGAGGCTCTCCTTCCCTTACCAATCTTCCTCTATATCCCCATTTGGATTTTAAAGCTTTTAGTGCAGGAACTGCTTAATGGTCTGACTGTGTTGGCCCTCTTCTAATGTATGGGACCTGCTGCCACCCAAATAATAGCAGCAAGCTGATCAGACATTCCTCTTTTTGATCAACCGTAGATCAAAACCGAAGCTACCATCTCTTCAAAACAGCTTGTACTCTTTCTGAAATAGCACTGGGAATATTAAGTTGGAGAATGGCTCTGCTGGCAGATGTGACATGCAATTCTGTATTGATCTTAGCAGCCTTCAGTCAGCCTTGAATCTGCAGTGGTGAATACAATTTGTGGGACATTCAGTTAACTTCTTGCTTAGGTGAAAGAAGCAGGAAGAGACAGGATGCTGATCTGATTGGGTACTGTTGCACAAGCAAGTTTTGCACTGCGTGTTCACACTCAGTGGCTAGACCAGAGTAGAACCCTTCCAAGGCTTCCCAAGGCTACCAACATAGACAATATTTTAGAGCCCAGATTCGATGGATTTGCTACTCAAGAGATGTTAAAGCAATTTTTCAATTAGTTCTGGTATCAAATGTCTTACCTAACTCCGTGGACAGGCATGGCAAAATGTGCAGACACATCCTGTGAGCATTGGCCAGAAGGAAATGATGCAACGTGATGTGGTTTGAGAAGTGTTAGTGTGGTTTTTAGTGAAGCCTGCGTTTCTCAGGTGTTGCTTTTGTGTGTTACATGTAAGTCAAAATAACACGGGTTTGTATTATGCAACTAAAATACAAGGAAGCTTCTCACCCCTTGGTTAAACAACATCTGTATCTCAGATGTGGCTGCGCATGGTAAAGGAGTTTTCATGCTTGATGACTTCAAATATTTGGGCAATTTAAAACTGGGTTTGTTTGCCTTTCAGTAACAACAGTATTGCCTTAATGCTTCAAGGACAGAACCTGACTCATTCTTGTCCCCTTTCAAAGGACGTTGGCAGGAGTTGTCTAGAGAAACACAGGTGGTTTCAAGCAGGAGAGCATTTGCTTGTCCTGTTGCTGACTGCTTTGTAAATGTAACTTGCAGCAGAGGACCTGTCATAGTGCCCTGATGCCTCAGCTACCACTAGATGATTCAGGAAGATGATGCAGCAAGTCTGATTGTTGCAGATTCAATTTCTGCATCTCTTGCTTTGCTTTATTGTTTAGGGAGATTTTATAGCATAGATAATCCATGTCCTTGCCAAAGTCCTTCGAAGTTATTCCTGGAATGAGTGAGATGGAAAGCAGAGGAGGCAAAAAGATAACAGCTTCCCTTTCTAGTGTTTGGTATTACTCTGCTTTGCTGTCTTCTGCAGAGGTGGTCCAGCTGAGCCTTCCAGAGGACCAGAAGATCAGCGTTACCACCATCACTGTTGGCCTGAGCACCGTTCTGACATGCAGCATCCGTGGGGCGCTGCGGCCTCCCATCATCTGGAAGCGCAACGGAGTCATCCTCAACTTCCTCGACTTGGAGGACATCAATGTAAGTCCTGAATTGCTCTTCTCATTTTCTTTTTAGAGCATTGAATACGACTTCATTTAACAGATGATAGTTTTAAGGACACAAATTTTATCTTGTTATTATTATGGTAAACTGGAAGCTGGTGTGATATTTTGTTTTTACATGAAGATGTCTGAGGAATAAAAACAAAACAACACTTGTGCAGCTTGAGAGCAGGGGTACTTGGAATATGTTATTATGAAATTAAAACTTAGTACTGCAATAACCCAGCACTTAAATAGCATCTTGTTGCTTATTCAGTTTGGTGCAATCTGTGGTCCACAGGCAGCAGCCTTGGAAATCCAGGGAAAAAAAGCAGTTCCACAGATCATTAACTCCTGAGGGATCTCTTTCCTAGTGCAAAGGAACAGGTTCACCACAAGCATGAACAACAATACATTTATCATTGGCAGTGAAACTTCTCCCCTGCCTAAATCAATTGATGTTTTTATCTCTGTTCCTCCTGTTTCATTTGCCTGTCAGCCAGTTCTCATCTCTTAATCCTTGGTTACTATTCCTGATGAGCAGTTTAGAATATAGGTTATTCAGCAGGGTCTGGCAATGCCTTCACAGGAAGGAAGATGAATCTGGTTTAATTCACCCTGCTGGTCTGATGTGTGAGTGGTAGTTGGTAGTAAAGACAGGACCTGAATAATGGTATAAACTTGCTCATTTATTTAATAACATTTAATTATGGAGAGAGTGGGAAGTAGTGTACAAAAAATACGGTCTGTATTTCATTTGTCTTTGCATTACAGTACACAGTAAATCAGGTTTTATTTTAATTACACTACAGCAAGAGTTGATTTATATTTTTGTTCAGGTCATGTTAATTTGATAACCACTCAGTTCAGAGTTGTTGCAGTCAATACTGTAGCTCCCTAAATTGTTGTGTATCCAGGATTGCTGAAATGTGAAAAACCTTTGGTTTATTCTTCTGCATTAATACATGAAAATTACAGCGCACAGGACAGGAATATACACTGCAGCTTGGTGCTTTATTTGTTGACTCTAACAAGAGAACTATGTACACTATGTGTAGGTGATTATTGTGTGCCCAAAATCAGTAATTATAACCATTTAAGCACTTTTTTCTTCTCATCAAAGCAAGTATTACCCTTTCACAATGCATTTCTTGTCTCCATTTGGAGCATGACATTGAAATGCAAGATGGAACCAGTGCAGGATTGGCACAGAATTATAGAGGAACCTCATGAGAATGTGCAGGATTGTACAGCCAGCCCAAAGCCGGTGTCCCTGACCAGATTTCTTATAGATATCAGTCAATGCCAGGGTTAGAAAATGACCTTTGGGTAGCTGGCACTAAAAATACATAGAAAACTGTCAAGCTGCCATGCACCAAGTCAGGCGTTCCCTGCTGTAGTCAGAGCATGGCACAGGGAGCCGTGCAGGCATTGACCTGCCCATAAAACTTTGTTTAAATATTCCTTGGAACAGATCTATTCCTTGAGGCAGATAAAGTTTAGTAAAGATTACACATCCTGCCAATGTGCTTACTTTAACCTGTGGTGAGCAAATTCAGCAGCCTTGCAAGATCAGAGTCCAAAAAAAGCCTTTTCTTTTGGCACTAGATAGATCTGAGACATTGTGGCTTCAGAGTCATTTTTGTTGGGCTCATGATTGATCTGGGGTTACAATGGAGGACTGTCGTTATTTCCACACACTGGAGGCTCAAAAGTGGCCTTAGAATTTTTTGGCCAAGAATAATGAAAGTTCTCTCATTTATCTTACCTTCATGAAATTTTGGTTCTGATCACATTCATCTTAAAAGATTTAAGTTTGTGTGTGAACTGAACACAAAATGACAGTCCAAGAATTGGAGTAGAAACGCATCCTTGATAGATAGATAGATAGATAGATAGATAGATAGATAGATAGATAGATAGATAGACAGCAAGCACGTGGCTCTGAGGCTTAATTTGCAGCTCCTACTATCTGAAATAGAATTTTGAGTACGTTTTCATGCTGAAATGCCAGTGCCTCCCTAATTTAGGGCTGGCCCAAGTGGATTTCTGGATTACTTGCAAGTAGTTCTCTTTCTCCTTGGTTATTAAATGTTAAGAGGAGGGGTTATGTCTTTGCACATAAACTGACTGGTTCCTGAATGATTCAACTCCCCCTAGGACAGTGCCAGGCAATAGAACAGGGAAAAAAAATCACTTTTTGATCTGTTTGAACTAGTGTATCACTGGGAAACTATATCAAAGGAGCACTGAGATCCTTACAGGGAGGAAAAACAGGATTTATGCCTCAGTTTTAATGTTTAACATAACAAGGTGATAGAGGTCATAAACTGACATGTAACACCTCAACAAGCAAGCATCACATCTTTTTAATCGAATAAACACCTCCATGGCTTTTTCAGCTTTAATGAAACTATAAAGGTTTTTATATTCTGTATGTATAACTGCTGTCTGTATTCTGGCCTGGCTACTTGAGATGACACAATCTGGGGATTAGCATCTTTTATTTTCCCTCTTCCACTGTGGGCAAGCTGTAGGATTTTTGAGCTCAGGTCTGTCCCCTCTCTGGCTATTGAGGATGAGCACGTGCGTATCTGAAGTACCTCATAGCAGGGATGAAGAGATGCTCCTTCAACTGATACATCCAGTCTTTAAAATCACAAGTTTTATGTCCTGTGCTCATGTAACATAGAATCATAGAATGGTTAGAGTTGGAAAGGACTTTAACATGAGCCATGTTCATCTCCAGCATGAACACACTTGTATTTGGGGGTTGATACTTGGTGTACAATGGAAGTGGCATCAGTGTTCACTTTGACGTTTGTAATGTGAAAATGCATGCACCTGTGGATGCTCGACAGCTTAGGCCAGGGTAGGTGGCAGCAGACAGTTCAAAGCTTCAGCCTTCCATGTGTACACAAACTCACATGAAACAATAATCTATTTAAAGGCACTGACAGCAGGAAAGTGAAGGGACTGTGCTTCTTAATATACTTGAAGTCAGTTAATTAAATTACTTCTGTTTTCTTTTAGTCAAGCAGAAACTCAATTGCATTCCTGCTTTTCACAATCAGGTAAGCAATTTGGCTAATTGGAAGTGCAACAGGAGATTAATTGTACCTTTTTAACTTCAAGAAAATCCCTCCTGCTCCTGGCACAATGGTAATCATGTACAAACCTACAGGATATGCACACACTTGGAAAAATCCCGGTATTATTTCAATTAAACTCTTTCTCTTCTAAATGCTAATTCAAGAAATGAGATGAAAACACAAGCTCAGCTCTGGAAAAAAAATAGAGTCCTTCCAGCAGCACAGGAGAGGCACCATGACAAACCCTTTGTGTCTTTGTTTTCTCCGGATTCATCACCAGTGTGATACGAGAAGGTTGTCTGTGTTCCACATTAACACTGGAAGTGACAGTCAACAAAAACCTAGATACAGGACAAGGGGTAACGGGTTAAAAGTTAAACAGGGGAGGTTTAGATTGGATATGAGGAAGAAATTCTTTACTGTGAGGGTGGTGAGGCACTGGAATGGGTTG
>JBCJKH010045084.1:0-12441 GCA_039877255.1 Loriculus beryllinus
CTCATCTTGTGAACACTTCCAGGGATGGTGATTCCACCATTCCCTGGACAGCCTGTTCCAATGCCTGGCTACCCTTTCAGGATGAAATTGTTCCTCATATCCAATCTAAACCTCCCCTGGTGCAGCTTTAGATTACCTTTTGTCTTGTCACTTGTTACCTGAAAGAAGAGACCGACCCTCACCTCACTGCAAACCCCTTTCAGGTAGTTGTAGAAAGCGATAAGGTCCTCCCTAACCTTTCTCTTCTCCAGACTAAGCCCTACCAATTCCTTCAGCCATTCCCCATCACACTTGTGTTCCAGGCCCTTCACCAGCTCTGCCACCTTTCTCTAGAACCCGCTCCAGCACCTCAATGTCTTGTAGTGAGGGGCCCAGAACTGAACACAGGATTTGAGGTGCACCCTCACCACTGCCCAGTACAGGAGGATGATCACTGCCTTGGCCCTGCTGGCCTCACTATTTCTGGTACAAGCCAGGATGCTGTTGTCCACCTTGGCTGCCCAGGCACAAGCTGCTCATGTTCAGTTCCGTCAATCAGCACCCTCAGGTTCTTTTCCATGAGCAGTTTCCCAGCCACTCTTCCCCAAGCCTGTAGTGTTGCAGGGGATTGTTGTGGCTCAAATGCAGGACCCAGCAGTTTGCCTTGTTGAACCTCATATGGATGGTTCCAGGCACACTGGTACAGAGCTGCGCAGTATGGATCATTCTGGTAATGCTTCATTTTACTGCATGAGTGTCTGTTGAAAAAGAACCATTCCTGACATCAAGGAATTAGGTTAGGAAGTATATAAAAAGAGAAGATTAAATTTGCAACTATTTGCAACTATTTGGGGGCATATAAACATTAGTAATATTTGCTATCAAATTTTTGATTGTTGGTTAGATAACTGAACATCTGGGAAATAGCTTTCTAAGGACCTTAACACGACACATTTCATTGTTTAATAAAATGAACAAAGAACTGTAACAACTATACTTTCTACATGATATCTGAAACTCAATGGAGTATGTCAGTTCTTTTAAAGAACATCTGAGTTGCTTATGCACTTCTGCAGAACACTTTCCAGAGCTATTGCTGACTTGCCTTGTGTTGAGAAGCCCACACCTGACAAAACATGCACACCAATATTTCAAACTGTCCAAGCTACCAGTAACATGGTCCTGTTGCTTATTCAACATTCAGAAACTTTAAAAAGTTCCTTATCAGCACTGGTAAAGGCTTTAGAACACACAGAACACACAGACCACTGCTTGCTTAAAATAAGGAAGGGAGGAATTCCGAGATTTTTCCTAGCGCCACTGTCATAGCTCATAATCAACTGTATGTCCTCTCTCTTCTACTTTTTGCATGACAAAGCCAACAGGAAAATGATACTTGTAGATGAGAAAAACAATCTTTTTCCAAACAACCCCCAAATTTACACAGCATTGTGCGTGTATAGACTTTTCCAGCAGCACCTGTGTCAAGAGGAGACTCAGACTGTGTACAGCTGTTATATCCTATTCTGGTATGGTCACAAAAGAACTGGAATTCAATATAAAGAAAATAAAGCACCTGTAGTTGGTAAGCATTTTATTGTATGTGACTATGTTTCTGGAAACCCAGCAGAACTTGGAATTGGGATGTTACTAGTGATGGACAAACTTAGACATGACAAAAAAGACACTTACCAAGAGGCCAACTGGATGGGCCAACAAAGTAGATTTAAGTAGATTTAAGAAAGTAACTGATGCATTTACAACCTTTCTAGGAGATGCGAAATCTTACACTTCTGGAAACTGTGCCCCGAAGTTGCAGTTGTTGGACAAAACTCGTGCTTCCAACTTTGAGAAAGAGCATCCACCCGTTAACCCTTTTTATTCTCTTTATCACAAGCCAACCTTTCATTTCTAGCTGGGGAAGTGAGCTATGAGGATATCATGAGAACATATGACTGCATTGCTAACAGGTGCAACAGCAGTGGTGAAAGTCAAATAATCTCTATTTCCAGGACAACACAGAACTCACTCTAACAACCAAACAAGTAATCTGCTTTTGGACGAAACAACAACAGAGAAATAATCTTGAAAGCATCTCCTTCCACTCCACCCTGTTCCCCAAGTCTGTTCAGCTTGTGCTGCTGACCACCATTACCTCACAAATACCCAAGCACTAGGTACAACTCTGACTGGATTTATGCTCTTTCACTGTATCCATTCTCCATGCCTCCTCTAGTAACTGAGAACCCAAGTATCACTCTTTGCTTTCCCTGTACACCAAATGAGGTGCTACTGCTTTGAAAGAAATGTTAATAGCCTTGCAGGTTAATCAGTTCTCACTAGACCCAACCAGTGTCTTATATAACACAGGTTAGACTTCTGGCTGCTCCCCTTCTTCCTCCACTTTCTTACCAAAAACTAGCTGCTTTATGCAAAGTTGTCACACTGGGGAGGAGGCAGAAGGGTGGAGAAAGGGCTGGGAAACATGACCGACAGCCAAGGGCTCCAAATAACTGAGAAAACCAGAGCCTACTGCTGGGATTCAGGCTGGAACAATGGCTGACAGACACAAATACTTGACAAATGCTAGTCGAAGAGGAACATGGAGAGCCAGAACATGCCTTTTCACTCCACCTCACCTCATCCCATTTTCCATGTCCGGTTTTTCTGAGGGAAGAAAAAAAACACTTCTGAAGCCAAAAGAAATGAGGTGTCTTATCTCTCCTGTGCTTGGCTGCCTGACCATTCCCCGCTTTCATTCATCGGCTTTTGGAATTTGGCAATTCCAATAGCAATTTGCATTGCTATTATGTAAATGAGAGGAAGTCAGAAGTTATGCATTTGCTCTCATAGTCAATACTCCTATTAAGTCTTAAAGCCCTGTTATGTGGGAGGCAGGCATGTGGGTTTGCTCCACTGGGTTACAGGAGGGGAGGGGAAGGGTTTTCCAAGCTCAAACAATGGTTACAAAGAATTTAAGAAAAAAACAGCAGTTGCCTTGGACTTACTGAACATTAATAAAACCCACTGAACATTAATAAACACTGATTTTGCCCTGTATAGGCAAGTTATTTTGTATAGAGTTGAAAGTCTGTAGTAATAACTTTCCAGACTGAAGGAAACAGTGAGCAGTATATAGAATTATAGAATGATTTGGGTATGAAAGGACCTTAAGATCATCCAGTTCCAATCCCCTGCCATGGGCAGGGATGCCTCACACCAGGCCGTTGTCGCTCAAGGCTCTCTCCAGCATGGCTATATACACACCATTAGACATATCTGAAGCAGTCATAAGTCTGCAGATTAGCCTTACAAGTTACCATCCTAAATAACAGATAGGACAAAAAAAAAGAGCTGGAGTTCCAAAGGATTGTGAACCTGACACCTCAACTGATGAAAATAAAAACTTTGCAAGAGACACTTTAGAGATTATCTGTGCCAAGATACCAATAGAAAGGCTTTTGGGAAAGGCAGATGTTGGAAACCACTTTGATAATACAACATGTTACCAAGCAGCACTTTAACTGTAAGCGAAGGAGTGTTAGACTGAAGACTTGCTGTTACTTGAATCAAACAGGCAGGAGCAAACAAAACATGAGGTGCACCAGAGCTGTATCATGGAATATATCAAATAGAAACTGAGATAGTATCAGAGAAATTAAAACAAACTGGCTATGCTGTTGGGAGGCTGTGAGCATGGACAGAAAGTCACAGGGAGAGCAGCAACACCCTGGCAGCTAAGGAAAGTCCCAGGCTCAGGTCTTACAAGACGCTCCCAGCCCACAAAGCAAGATCCTAAATGGTAGATGAGACTGGCAGCTGCTTCTATTGGGTCTGAGTGGTACACACTTAGCAAATAGGTACCCCATCAGCCCTTCCTCTAGGCTGCTCTCAGGACTGAGGTTTTTGGGGAGCGAAGACAATCTGTTTTGACTTACTAGCAAAAAAAGACCAGAAGCACGAGCACCAACTGGCAGAGTCTCAGCTTTTTGGCGTGCTTGGGAAGTTAGGCACATCTGCTTGGCTACAGAACTATGGAGCGATGTTCTCTGAGTGTTGGTATCAGGACAGAGTTCAGACGAACACCTATTCCTTTTCCTGCTAGCTGACATTCCTTTAGCTGTTTGGTTTTCCTTGAGCTTCATTAAATAAACATGCTGATTCTGTAGGAATTCTGACTTCTAAATTATTAACAGGTTGCCTCAGCTTTCACCTATGTGCAATAATTTGGCTGTGAATTCCTGGAAATCTAGTGATGGAGAAGGAGATGAAGAGGTCTCTGAAGAGACAGAGAAAGAAAGAAGTGGGCTTTAGCCCAGACTTATGTAAACCTTGACTAACATTGCCAAGCATATTCTAAAGAAGACTAGGCTGAGTATTAACCAAGGGTTCTAAACATTTTACAGGACCTTTACTTGCAGATCCCAACTTCCATTGTTCTAAACAATTTCATTTCTCAGGATTTCACTGTTGCTTCTGTGAAGATGACCTGCTTCTGTAGCCATTTCAGTGGAGAAAATTCAACCTGTGAGTGCTGATTAATATTATACATACTGTTGCACTGATTTACTGGTGAGTTGGTATTTTGTTATTGCTATTATTAACAAAAAAGAAACTACTAACACATGAGATCCGAAACAAACACAGTAGTGAAGCACTGTTATGTACTGAGAAAACAAAACCCCTGACCTTTTAAAGAAAGCTCCCCCTCTTCCTCCTCAATTCCAGTTTGCCAAGGAAAGCAAACAATTTCTAGACTCAGCAAAGTCACTCGTTGAAGCCCAGCTAAGGGTCTTAATGCACAGAAACTACCTCACCAGCACCAAGGCATTTATAAATTTGGTATTAAATGGACCATCAAAGTTGTTACGAAGGTTATTGTCCGGTGAGCTGGAAGCCACCCCTTTCTCTTTTGTCTTCTATTCTTCTTCATACAACAGAGCAGAACCTGTCAATGTTTCTGCCAAAAAAAATACTGCACGAAACTGCCATTACTGTATACTTTAGGTGTGGGAAGTGGGAGGGAATACTGCGTGTTTATGGCAGGAAAAACCAAATGAACAATTCAAATTGGTAATAACAGCACCTTATTTCGTTTTTCTACTCCTCACTTCTGACAGGAATACTTCAAGAGCTACTTTAACTCTCAGCATGAGGAACTAGCAGCTGCCTTAATCGCAGAATCATAGGATGGTTTGGGTTGGAAAGGACCTTCAGATCCTCCAGTTCTAACACCCCTGCCATGGGCAGGGACACTAGACCATGTCACCCAAGGCTCTGTCCAACCTGGCCTTGAACACTGCCAGGGCTGCAGCATTCACCCTTCTTTTCTTTGGGCAACCTGTGCCAGTGCCTCACCACCTTCACAGTAATGAATTTCTTCCTTAGATCTAACCTGAACTTCCTTGTTTCAGTTTAAACTCATCACCCTTGTCTTATCACTGCAGTCCCTGATGGAAAGCCCCTCTCCAGCATCCCTATAGGCCCCCTTCAGATACTGGAAGGCTGCTATGAGGTCTCCACACAGCTTCTCTTCTTCTTCTGAAAAGCCTCTATTTAAACCAAACCCTTTGTAGCAAGGTACTATACAAAATTTCCAAGTCATGTCTTTTGCATTTTCTTATAGGTAATGCCCAAACATCCCTGCTATTTCACTCTTCGTCCTTCTTTATACAGACAACCACCGACATCAGAAAAGTAAATGAAGGGGATATTACCCTGCTGACAGTTTGAAACACTGGCTTCCTTGCGATACTTCTCCAAAACCCCTATGCTAGCCCTTTCCCCTGGGACCTGGAGGCCTTGTCACCTCCAGTGAAGACTGGCTAGTGGCACTGAAACTATGGTGGTGCTCATCAGGCTGTGGGCCCTGCTGCAGCATGCTGCAGTGTCCAGGCAGCCTCCTGCCCTCCACCTTGCACCTCTTGCCTTCATAATCATTAGTATGTGCCATTCTTATTTTCCTGTTTTATGCTGTAGGTGACCTTTTTTACGAAGCTCTAAACCGGATTTATCTCATGATCCTTTCGAAAACTTACTGGGTCCAAGAGAAATGCTGACAGAAACTGTCACAGCCAGTTAATAACCTAATTTTGCACATTCTCTCCAAATCCCCAGGCTATTCCTTAAGCATAGGTTAAAAATAAGCATTCTCAGAGACTACAGGAGTAAAGGAGGCACTTCTAACAGCCTTCATTTCTCACCCAACAATAGGTAATAAAGCCAAAAGCGAGAGCAGAAATCTCACTTCAAGAGACAGAACATGAGCAGCTGAGATGCCTGAAGCAAAACATGTTGTTCTGCTCTGGATAATCCACCCTTTTTCTCAGACCATGCAACTAAACTAGTACTCAAAGACCCTGTTAAAGGAAGTACCTCTGGGCCAGCACTGAGATGATTTTGACGGCAACTGAGAAAATGGGAAGCACAAAGCACAGGATGGTGTTTTTTAATAACAACTCTGCTATGCATCAGGTTTGTGAGCTATGAACAAACATTATTCATAATATTACATAAGCTGCCTCGAAAAACCTATGTAAAATTGCACTTAAAAACAACAAATATAGTTATCTTCTGGCAGCATGCTTGGAGTTCGGGCTACAGGAGACAACACAGCACTGTGTATTTCTTGAAGTGACTGCAGATTGTTGAATCTGTCCAAGTTGTTTCTTTTCAAGTGACCCCAGTTGTCAACATGAGCTGAGCATCCACTGTATAAAAATCAAACCCTATGACCCAAGCTAGAAAAAAATTTGGGTCCTTTTTAAGTGTTTAGCTTGCCAAGCCTGCATTCAACACATCCATCTCCACAGCTTCTCAAAGCCAAGTTCCATACAACCTAGATAGCACAGCAAAAAAGATAACATTCTGCTGCTAATTTCTTCCAACCAGCAGCAGGCATGTCAATCCTCATGACTTCCTAAAATGGGTATTTAGGATGGGGTTTGTGCAGTGGACTAGGTTATCTTTGGACTTGAGCACTAAAACCCTGTGCTTCTGCCATCTAATTTCTCTAATCCATCAATACTGCCAAAAATGTCTCACATGCTGGAAATGGTCAGAGGAAAAGAAGAAAACAGGTAACCCTTGTAATTGTATATAAATAGTTCCAGTAGTCAACTGGTAAAGGGACACAAAACACCACTGAATCCATGTGGCTTTAAGGAGTGGGTTGTTGCACCCAAGCTTCTTACTGGGACTTGTTTCAGGATCAGCTTCACTCCAGAACTGCCACTAATAAATAGATCTTTGGGCCCAGGACCAAAGTACTGGTACCAAGGAGCACTCCAACACTGTCACTTCAGGATGACCCAATTTCTGTGCCAGCTTTGGCACCACCTGATGACTTCACACAGAGAGAACCAGAGACTGAGCCAAAAGAAATATCTCAAGGCATGAGGATGCTAACACAGGTTTGGGCTGCCAAAATGCAGCAGAGCTAGACCAAAGCAGAAGGATGCATTCCCCTTGCCAAGAGAACCCAGGCCCCCAGAACACATTGTAACCCCTCTAATGAGCTGGCATCATCTCAAAACACCAAGGCTGCTCTGACAGTCCCACAGCTGCCTGAAAGCCCTGGCTCCCTGTTCAAACACTTTTAAGGACAACAGTTTATTTGATGACTCTGGCCTACCTAAAATTCTTCTAAGGCCAGTGCACAAGCTGACATACTCAAGTTATGGCAGTCAGGTGGTAGCAAGTAAAAACAACTGGAGCTTGTCTAGAGATGCTGAGGACCACTACAAAGGGGGAATACGTGCCCAAAATGTGAGAGAAAAGCATGACAGTTATTTGCAATCTGCCAAGTGGGAAAAGCATGCACACCCTCAGCACATGAACTTCACAACAGAACAGCAAAATAAGTTATTTAGAAAGCAGGTTGAATCCTGACCCCACATACAAATCATTCCATAATACAATTACATGTTGAGGCTATGAGCAACAGTTACATGTTAAGGCTATGAGCAAGCAGTGTATCACTAAACAGCTAAAGGAAAAAAAAAAAAAAAAAGAAGAAAACCAAAAAAAGAATTAAAAAGAATGGATGGAAAAAGGGAAGAAACAAAGCAGCTGAGGCCTTTTGGGCTGGGAGAGCAGATGGAGAAGAAACCGAAACTGCAAGCTGCGACATGATGTAATTAGTGCTACTCGAGGCTCTCAGCTGATGCCAAAGCCTTCCAGAAATTTCTCAACACTTTGAGAATGCTGCCAAAGCAAATACCATACACTGCAAGGCTCGGGAATGGAATTCTAGGCAGGACAGACATTATTACATGGGAATTCAGAGCAGGTAGAGGGTTTTTTTGTTAACCTTTTTGTTTAGGCCTGAAGCCCAAGGGACAAAAGAAAAAGGGTTTGGCTCAAATTGGCTGAAAACCCATTCTGTGAAAGAGGTTTTCACCAATTCTTGTTACTTAGCTATTGTATTAAAAGTTTTGCCCTGACTGACAGGCTATGCTTTGCTTACAGTGAAATAAGGCTGGCAGAGGAAGATGGAGAATGTGGGTATAATCTTTTAAATAAACTACCAGTGTTCTCTTAAATATGATAATATCTTGATTCTGTGATTATCAACTCCTCAACCTTTGGCACCAAGTTTATTTTATTCAAGATACAGTAATTATTTCATGAATAGAAAACACTCATGTTGCAACTTACAACTATTAAAACACTGTTAGTCCTCACCACACACAGAGGGAAGCATGTGAGCTGCATTTGTGGGGGGGAAGGAGGCAGAGCAAACCACATTTTCAGCTCACACACACTCACACACAGATGTCGTGCCTCTCAGTAAAGCTTCATTGACTTCATTACAGCTCCACAGATGACAACAGTTGTGTGTCTGGCCCAACATCTTAAAAATAGAACGATAAAAATCGACAACATTCAACTAAAATTCCATTATTAGGAGTTTACATGCTGCTACATGTGTGCTTGCAAGGATAAAATAGTAGGTTTATTGTATTTGATGAAAGGTAGCACAGCAGTCAGCTTCCACACATAACCCCGAACGAGCTCATTGGCAATTGGTTCATCCAAGAAACAGCAATTGTGCCAACAGTAAATCTTGCCCTAATATAACACTTCATACCTCATCCATCTTCCTATGACCATAGTTCTGAATCGCTAAACAGTAGTGAGAAGTGCTCTGTAATTTAGAAAACCTGCACTGTTTCTAAAAAGGAAACTAAAAGTTCTAAGTTAAGAGTTTGCAGCATATGGTTCCTGTTTACAGTTCTTCAGCTTTCCTGGACCCATTTACAAGCATCATAACAAGGTTAAAATGTTTAAGCAGAAACAAATAAGCATTCCCCAGTCAGGCACTGTTCTGCTTTGATTTATTCTTTGGTTACTTTTTCTTTCAAAACCTAACCTGATATTTGAAACTGCATAATTTTAAGATGAATTCTGGGAAATTCATGCCCTGGGAGTCATACAAATACAAAAGTAGCCACTGTCTGTTCATGTAATATCTATGAGCTCCTCAAAGGGCTGATTAAAAAGTAAAGTTGGGTTTCTGCTGTGACAGAACTTAAGAAGGAATCAAGGAGATACCAAGGAAGCTGCACTGCCTTGCAAAGCACAAGAGAAGTTCTCCCAGCACAATGCAACTCCTGCTCATGGGGGTTCCATAGCACAAGCTGTACATCAGCATCTCCTCATGGTACCTGGGGAAGGTGCAAGGGGTTTTAGGACATTGATATTTAACTGTCTTAGCCCCATACATCCCCCACACCTCCCCCCCAAAAGTAGCTGGAAGTGATTTGGGCTTAGGAGCCACAGCTTCAGCTTGGCCTGTGAGAGGACAAGTTGAACAACTGCTCTATGTATGCCTTCCCACATCTGTCTTTAAGGGTCAGCTAAAAAATCAAGTCGTATATGCCAGCTACTCACAGCAGTCTTCAAAGCAGGTTACCCATTGTAACATTATTCCAATGTACCCAAGTGTGCACTGGAACTTCATATCAACAGATAAAAAACCACTGGATTACCTGCTGGCATCCTGCCTGTTACTTCATCAAACACCTGAAAGCTAGCAGTCCTACACACTATGCCATCTGCAGCAGGAAACACATCTGCCCTGCAAATTTCACAGGTAAGAATAGCATTAGATTATTTTTTTTCTAAGAATGCAAAAATACAGATCATAAGCTTGTTATTTTATGGGTAATTTGAGCTAGAAAGTTTCACACTAGATCTCAATGTGCCTCAGAAACTCTCATTCCCTTCAAAATTGAAAAACCATCCACAAAACCCACCTAAATAAAAGATGCAATTTGAAAGCTAAAGAGTAAGTTCTTACATCTTTCTGATAATTGCGTGCAACTTCCCAAACTACATCTGAAAATTATTTTGAAATCAATTAAATTATTTTCTTTACAGTCATTATGTCATTAATTCCGAAGAAAAGATTTAATGATTTTTGAAGCTTCCAAGTAATTCAGTTAAGATTCTTCTTTGAGGAGCTTTTGAAATAAGCCTCTTACTTGTTTTTCCTCAAGTGTTTTGGTAATGCATTGCTCTTTTTTTTCTGTATATTTTAAAGTGAGTTTAAGTTTAAATTCAGAAGTAAATACAAAGACGTACTGAAAAATCTGCAAAATACAGACAGAAAAAGATTTATTCGATGGAGAAATAATTCAATTTTTTTAAACAAGCAATAGCATAACTGATGTTGCAAAGTCATGCATTTAGGTGCAGGAGACTTAAAGCCACAGAGATTTGTATTTCATTTGTAAAACATGCCATACAGCCAGCAGTGCATGACTACAAAGAGCCTGAGCTTCAATTGGAGTTGCTCACATAATTCAAGTTGTGAACCTTGACCCTCGAGTGTGAGTACTGGTTCAGAGAACAGTTCATCAGGTCATAAATAATTGGAAGGACATTTAATTCTATGTGGAATAGTATTAATTACATTCCTTAGAAAAGTACTGTTGCAGATGTTAATATCAGCAAATCGCCTACAGAGCACTCTGAATATTCTGAAGGAAATGAAAAAAACCAACCAATTGCCAGTTCTAGCATGTATAGGTTGTTTATGACAGAAGACGGCTTGAAATCACAACTAGAATTAAACCCCCATGAATTCCAGGACCTTCTCAAAGTTTTGTTCATTTGCCAAAGAAATGATGAGCAAGGTGCAAATATGGATTTCAATATTGCCCTGATGCAAGGAGTGAGAAAATCTGAGTTGATGTCTCTGTAGCACAGCTCCAGCTTTCACCCTCAGCCCTCAAAGTGCTTACACTGCAGAAAGGCTTGCTTCCCAAAATAAGCTTTGTGTTTCAGTTCAAGGGGTTTTGTGCATCTACTTCTCCCATCCCTTCTTTTTCTTTACATCATATGTGTTATACTTTACATGATTAAAAAAACATTGTAAGAGTAAGATAATGCATCACAGCATTAGATCCATGAATCAAGCGTTAAAAATCTAAGAAAAAACCCAGAAGAACAATATTTCCCAATGGCTCCTAATGGGTTTCGTACATACAGGTATTTGAAGGTGCTGTTGTGACTGCTCAGAGTATGTAGTTATGCCTAACACTGATGCCTGCCTTCTTTTCAGCAGCATACAGCCTTCAAAGACAACACTGATAGCCGTAAGTTGGTTTTCCATCAGTGCTCATTTTTGAGCATATCTGATTTGAAGAGATTCAGTTGCTTTCAACAGAGCAGTTAGTGAATAAGACAAAAGCTTTTCTTGGTTGGGGTTTTCCTTATTTAAAACAAAATTGCTTTGTATCGTATTCAGCTTTCAGCCAATTATGACTTTGAGGTGTACTGCAGTTACAAGACTACGAGATGTCCTACAGGAAGCTTCTGACAGAGAATTTAGGCCTAAACCCTTTCATCCCTGCAATTTAAGACAAAATGACAAATGATCAAATATTAAAGAGCTGCACCAAAAAAAAAAACAAACCAAAACAAAAGAAAAAAAACCATAAAAAGGAAAAAAGAGAGAGATCACTTCTGGGGAACACATGTGCACACAGCCTGTATCTTGAGTGGAAAAACAGGTTTAAACATGCCCAGATCATGTAGATCCATGTGTGTGATCAGAGGGAGTTCTCTCTCCCCAGCTAACCATTGTTATTATTTTCAGAAGCTCTGTCTTACACTGACTACACAAAAGAGGTACTGGATATTTAACACAGCTACTGAATGTTGGACCTGGCAATTTGTCATCACTATCAAGAACCTCTTTTCTCCCTAGAGACTGGCAAGTAGGAATTTTTGGGCTGGTGTTTCCTCAATGACTGAAGACTCTAGACATGTGCAGATGAGCAGGATCAAGTTTGAATTATCTTCTTGCTTCTCCCGCTAGTTGCATTCTCTCATAGCACACACACACCTGCAGTGCCTGGCTGCATAGAATCATAGAATCACAGAATGGTTTGGGCTGGAAAGGACCTGAAGATCATCCAGTTCCAACCCCCTGCCATGGGCAGGGATGCCTCA
>JBCJKH010045087.1:4665-15367 GCA_039877255.1 Loriculus beryllinus
GGGAGTCCAATGACCTGTTACTGTCCTCTAGAAAAGCTTGAGACCTCAAATATCACCCCAAAAAAGTTCAGAGATCTCTTTTAATCAGGGAATTTGCTATGCGAGACAGGCAGAATTTTACAAGCTTCTTAGCACATCTGTTTCAAGGGTATATGCAAACAAAAAGATGCTCAGGATAACCAAAGTTTGCTTCTTCGAACCTTCAGGTCAGCTGAAGCTGGCTGGTACCTTCCAAAGCATCCTTCCCCCCCCACCTGCTGCAATGGCTGCACAAGGCAGAGCTCACGGTGCCATCTGGAGATTCTTGGGATAAGGGATCCTGCTGCTTCAGTCCATAGGAGAGCTCTGGTCCACAGGAGAGCTCCTCTGCCAGGCGAGTCCGACAGTGCTGGCCAGTCTTTCTAGTGCACACTGCAGCACGAGCAACGCCGAGATCACAAAAGGTTTCTGTCTCCCTCCCTTAACACAGCCTCTAGAAGGGCAGCAGCTAAGTCTGGAATTCATGCAACAAGCTCCTGCTCAGGGTCTCCATCCTGCCCTTCCGTGGGTCCCAGCAGCCGCGTCCCCTCCCGGAGCAGCGCGTGTCCTTGCGGAGCGCTGCAGTGCTTTGTCTGAAGGCAGCGAGCTCCACGCTTGCCGTTCCACTCGCAGCCTTGTCTCCTCCGGCTTTCGCATCGCCTGTCCCTCCCTTCTCTTCATCCTCTTACCCCTCCCAGCTTTTCCATCCTCTGTACGAGCAGCGAGCAGAAGCTGCAGGAGAGGGGAGGGAGAAGCAGCTTTCTAACTCTCCGGTGGCAAGGACTGGCTTCTCACTATTTACTCGAGGATGGACTGCACGCCTTGGGTTTTCCACAGGCAAGGTTACCGCTCTGCTTTGACAGTTGCAAGTGATTTGTGGCTGGCTCAGAATTAATTCATCAAGAGAGAGGTGAGGAAACTGCTTGCTGCCTACTACAGCATTTCTAGGAGCAGCCGAGGGATTGGCAGGGGAATGAAACCACAGCTCTGAGCTCCTGAATTCAGGTTTTGAAAAGATTATTTACTCTTCTCAGCCTTTCGACACACTCATAAATGTATTTCTGCTTTTACAGGGGAAACCTACAGTGACACCAAGTGCAGGGTTTTAAAACCACTTCAAATCAAGACAAAATGAAGCAGGGGCTGGGTATTTGGAGGAAGAGGAGTGAAGGGGTTTACTTCAAAGAGAAAAGGACAACAGATACCCAAAGCATCTTAGGTGAAAATAAAGACTAAAACACACTTACTACTTGCATGTTACAAGGATGGCACAAGAACAAATGAATCCCAGTCACTGTGCCTCCCCCCACTAACAGCCTGATCACAACTTCTGATTGAAACAAACTCCTGATGCTCAGCTCCATCCTCCTTATGCTCCACGTTTCACGAATCCTACCTTCAAAGGGTTTGCAGATGCAGAGGGGGAAGCAGTCAATAGAGTGTACTTAGAAATAATGAGAGTATTTCAAAGTTGCAAAGCAAGCAAGCCAAGCAATTCAGTTCCTCCTGCAGGACATTTTTCATGTTACACAGCGTGCTTCAAAGAAAACAGGAAAGGGAGAGGGCTACCAGGGCTCAGAAGAGCCCTTTTGGAAGTTCTAGTTCCAATAATGACCTTTAATGTAAAGTGTGAGTCTGTTTGGAGGATGAAATAAGGACGTGGGCCACGCCAGACAAAAAAGCATCACCCTGTTCATGTTAGAACAGTTTAACATGACCTGGTGTGGCCTGAAGACACTCAACCAAGCTTCACCCAGAAGGTAAAACTGAAAGTCCAAGTAAGCACTGATGAAACCATCACAAAGCAAGCGTGCAGGAGAACCCAGTCAGGCAGATTCCCACAACTGGGAATGATCATCAGCTGGAACTCCTTAAATCCACTGAGGACCCCATATAGCCCATTGAAGAGGGCTATAATCTCAGGCAGCGCATTAGGCAAGATGGATGGGCGAGGCGAATGTAGTCACTAAGGCCATCAGCTCCAAGGAAACAGCCAGCATCCAGCTTTACTGAACTAAGCTCAATTAGCCAAATGCACATTGCTAACAGATTTCCCCCTCTTTTGTCCAGTAAAACACTAAGCACATTCCTCATGTCTCAAGTCACAGGTAATTCACTGAGCCCCAAGTGCAACCCCTGTCCCTCCTGCCCGCATCAAACTGATTTACTGAGCAGAGACCACTCACCTAGGACTTAATCTTGCTAATGCTGTAAAAGAGAATAAAAAGTGTTTCTATAAATACATCAGCAACAAAAGGAGGGCAAATGAGAATCTCCATCCTTTGTTGGATGTGGGGGGAAACAGTGACAAAATATGAGGAAAAGGATGAGGTACTTAATGCTGCCTTTGCCCCAGTCTTTAATAGTAAGGCCAGTTGTTTTGTGGGTACCCAGACCCCTGGGATGGAAGACAGGGAGCAGAATGAAGCCTCCAAAATCCAAGAGGAAATGGTCAGTGACACCACTGAGACACACACAGGTCCATGGGGCCAGATGGAATCCACCCAAGGGTGCTGAGGGAGCTGGTGAAGTGCTCACCAAGCCACTTCCCATCAGTTCTCACTGGTCCTGGTCACTGGTCCTGGTTGGTTGGAAGTTCACAAAAGTGACCCCATCTACAGGAAGGGCTGGAAGGAGGATCCAGGGAACTACAGCTCCTCCAGCCTGACCTGGTGCCAGGGAAGGTTATAGAGCAGATCAATTGCTCCAAATTGTGTAAAGATGCCAGAACGCACCTAATTCTATTCCCATCCAGAGGCACTGCCCATAACACCATGGTGAGACAGGGAAGCTTTGTTACTGTTTTAGGGAGGAAAGCTTTATGGAACAGAAACCAGTCATTTGCCCATTTGTATGGGAAATCTGGGGCATGGCTTGGACCTGAAACCAAATGCTTCAGGGCCTGGGCTTGTTCCAATACGACTCTAAGGGCTCCTGCTCTCCCTACACACAAGTCACTTGCATGTAATACCTGCCTGTATGAACAGACTCTCCACAGTAAGCAAAGCATTTTACCTTTCCAGGCAAATTAATGATTCCAGACACCAAACTAGTTAGGAGCCCCAGTATCTTCCAATTCCACCTATTTTTGAGGATGAGAGAGCATTTGGAAAGTTCCCTGCAGCTCCCTGCACATCTGAGGTATGACCTGAAGTGTTAAACCAGCCCCAACAAAGCCAGGAGGAGCAGAAAACACCAAGGTCCAGGTGCAGGCACCCCAGGCCACCCTCTGCCTTTGCCTCTGTCCACTCTCTGGCTCACTGTGTTCACAGGGAAAGGAAGGATTAACAGGGAATATGTAACAGCAGCTCAGCTGCACACAGCAGACCCCGAACCCAGTGTAACACAGGGCAACCTGCAGGAAAACCCCCGGCTTAAGGATAAGGCAGCTCCTGAGGCTGCCTGATTCCAGAGGTGGGTGTCCATTTTGCTGGAATGCCCCTGCACAAGGCTGAAGAGCTGGCTCCTCCTCTCTCCTCCATGTTAAACCTCTCCCCCGATGCTATCGATCCATCATACATGCTGCTACAGCTACAGACTGGCTTGGGGAGGGCCTGTCACAAAGCAGGATGCTGAACAGTTGACACTGCATTAGGCCAAAAAACCCCCTTCTGACCCCAGAAAACATAAGCCCTCCTCAGTACACAGCATCTAGTGCAGGCATAGGTTAAACTCCCATTGGGGATTCCTTGCCACCAAAGCAAAAACCCAGGTGATAAATGGATGTGAGATAAGCTCTGCTATGGCAAGCGTGAGCTGTGTGTGCGGATCCATATTAGCATCTCATCAAGAGAAGACTCTGCCCACCCAGAGCAGTTCCGATGCAGCAGGCTGGAGGTGAAGGATTTAAAAGGACAGAATCCCTTGTGGTGGCAATTCTCCAGCAAGCTCTTTAAGTTCTGCTTTTGGTTTTGCTCCTGATTTAAAGGCAGAGAAGGGAATTCATGCTTAAAGCACAAGGGAAGCACATGTCCTGCAAGCAGCCTGGTTTAGCAGAGAGCGGTGCCTTCAGGCGTGCTCAGAAAAGCCTGGCACAGCCTAAGTTGAGGCACGTGGCACATTAGCCACAGCCAAAGGGCACAGCCACCACGATACCCATGTTGTCCTGCAACTGGCATCACCCCAGTGCTGCTCCCAGCACAGCCACTGTCCTAATAGAAATAGGGAGGCCCTTCATGACATGGGTTAGTGGTGGCCTTGGCAGTCCTGGGGTAATGGTTGCACTTGATGAGCTTAAAGGTCTTTTCCAACCTGGCTGATTCTATGTTTCCCCCACAGGAGACACTGGGAGAAGGTTGTGTCCTTGAACAGACAGGGCTGCTCCCAGCTATTGGGATGGTGGCACCAGATCAGCCACAAAGTACCCCAGAGGTCAGTGCTGCGGGAGCTGAACTGGTCTCACCATCAGAAAACATTTCCTAGGACAGAGTTTTCAAGGTGGAGATTTTCTAAACCCCTTGAGCAGAACATGACATTGAGGCACCTTCAGTCCCCAGGCAGCAAAGTTCATCAGCATCCACTTCATCAAGCTCTGTAGCTGTGTCTCACCTCCTGAGCGGCTTGGAAATGTAAAAGCATTGACACAGTCACCTGGGGAAGGGGCAGGTGACTTCCCCACTCTGCAAACCATACGGAGACATGTCCACGGACATTTGCACCAAAGCATCCTTCCTCTATTAGCACCTCATCTGATTTCCTCAAAAGAAGGCACAAAAAGTATAGGAAAAACCTGGCAAAATTATCCTGTTTAATGTGCAGAGCCAAGGCACGTGATGAGGTAGCTGCAGGAGCAATGGAGGAAGATTTTAAACCAAGACTTGGTTCTCTCTGTTGCTCCAGTCTGGAGCCTGAACACAAACTCAGCACAAGGTTCCCTATTCCCCATGCTCCAGCTGCCTTTATTTCCAATATTTATGGAAATGAGAGTGTTTTAGCCCAGGATAGTCTCCCATCGCTCTGATGCTGCACTGCAGAGATAAGAGTTATAATAGTTGCAAGTGTGGCTGGAGGAGGATGTTGCTCTGTTCAAGGAAAATCAATGCACTAAACGACACTACCATTCCTCCTTCACCTTGTCTTATGGAAATGAGAGAAAGCAAAGACAAACTGCAGCACTGAATAATCTCACACCCTATTTATAAAGCTTTATAATAAAATTAATAAAACTACATTCTTCAAGCTCACAGAAGTATGTGAAATACATAGAAAAGAGAAATCGTAATGAGTTTTCTCTGATCTGAAGCAATGACAGGGCATCTAGAGATTTATAGGTGAAAACTGGAGAAGAAACGTTAAAACATGGGCTGCAGAAAAAGCAGTAATTTTGCTAGGAAATTGCCACAACTCTCCAGTTATTTCAGGCTTGGTTTAGAGGCTGTGTGGCAGAAGCAGCTTTTTATGCCCCATCCCTGGCAGTGTTCAAGGCCAGGTTGGACACAGGGGCTTGGAGCAAGCTGCTCCAGTGGAAGGGGTCCCTGCCCGTGGCAGGGGTGGGAGCTGGAGGAGCTTTAAGGTCCTTTCCAACCCAAACCAGTCTGGGATTCTGTGATGTACAAGCCTAAGTACCAAATTCCCAACCTATCCTCCCAGGGCTGAAAGTATTTTGTGAGCCTAAAAGAACAAAATACTAGAACATGGTGAGGTCTAGAGAGGTTCTGCCCATTTCCAAAGGGACACTCCCACACTTACATAATGAAAAAAGCCAAAGAGCATCTCTCTACTGCATTATGGATTTGAAACAAAAGCAAGACTGTTGTGGGGATTGTGAGACCAGCCAGAAGCCAAATACGTTGCAGCTCTGCTTCACATTGACTACTTCAAGAAAATCTTGTTGCTGTCCACCAAAGAAAAGAAACTTGAGACAAACACATTCTGAAAGGCAGGAGAGAACTTCAGTTCAGCTTCCCCAGAGGCTATGGTGAGAGCAGTAATTGGAGGAGCCAGGATCAGGACTTTCTACCCCTAGGACACTGGTCAGAGCACTCACACCATCTTTCAGCTGCAAACGAGATTTCATTTGTGTATGTTTGCAGTAAACCTGATCTTTCTCCTACACACTGAGCAAAGACTAGTTGGGAAGTTCCAAGTACCAGAACACAGTGGTTATTGGGCTGGGTGAGCAGGGGCAATGACACAGCCACTCCAGAGCTGATTTTACTGCATGAACATGCAGAAGAGCACAAGAAGCATCCCAGACCATGCACAGCAGCCAGCAACTCTCACCTCCACCTAAAGGGAAAGACTCTAAGGAGTCACTTAAAGTATCAGGAGCCACCACTAACAACAATGCAGTTCTCAGCAAAAAGCCTTTGTTTAAAGCTATTCACCTCAACATTTTGCACATCCTAAACAGAAACACCAAGTCCTAAAACTGATGAACAGGCAGTTTCAAGAAGCAGCAAGAGCCTGTACATAGACACTGCTGTCACTGGGTGAGCATACATCACCATTGCGTAGCTAGTCTCCCCTTTCCCAGCAGGATGGGGGTACCAGCTGCAATGCTCTTCACCCCAAAAGCCTACTGTGAGGGAAGGGCAGCTGCTTTATGTTAAAAAGCTGAGGTATCTACCTCGAGTTAAATGAATTCACCAAGGGAAGTACTGAATTAAGATCGCTGGTAGCAGCAGTGAGCAAGGAAACCAAAGGGAAACCAAGGTCTGCTCTTTCTGTGTCAGAGCCTTCCTCTCCCTTCTGGGGTCCAAAGCAGGTTAAAAGATGTGCTCACAGGAGGCAACCTCTCAGTTTTGATCAGACACACACGAGCTGGGTACACTACCTGAGATCCTCTGCTGCTCCTGTGAAAAGTCAATGCCTTCGCCGATGGAACTCATGATTTTCTCAATCTGAAAAGGGAAAGAAGCACAGGCTGCATTATTCATAAAGCCTCAGAAAAAGCAAAAGGCAGCCCTGGTATTTCTCCTGCCATGTGACTGCCAAAGAAACCCAGGAAAGGATGGTAAGATACCTCTGACCCAGAAAAGGGACCCTCAATACCTTGCCTGGAAAAGGCCTGGTTGGGAGGGATCCTTAAACACTGGGACTCCACAGAGTCCCTTCCAAAACCTACCAGTGCCCAAAAATAAATTGCTCTGACAAAGCCACCCCTCTGGAGCACAAAATTAGGAGGAAGAAAGGAATCCCAGGCTCACGCTGCACAAACTTGCAGCCCCCTCCACCAGCAGCAAAGAGCCCAAGCCCAAGAGAAACAGTTCCCTAACTCTGTCACAGCACACTAAAAATGAACTTGGCTTCATCCCCCTTCGTTCTCTTGGGTATTTCTGGTTTGTTGGGGTTTGGGGGGTTTTAAACAACATGTCCCAACCCTGTGCATGGGCGCTGTGCTCCTCACTGCTCCCACTGAGAGCGGAGATGCTCAGAACGAGTCTGAAAGTACATCAAGCAGCAACATCACGGGGGCAAATGCTCCAATTACCCAGGAGATGGAGCTAAAGACAATTCCATCCCTTGATTTCAGCGATTCACAGTGAAGAGCTCAAGGCAAACCTCACGCAATAAGGAAAAAGGGTAAAAACTCCTGCCTGAGAGGGTGCTTTTTCAAGTGTAAGAGCTGACACAGAAATGGGCCATCCAAAAAAGTAAAAAGCAAGTTGCAGTTTTCCTCCAACCTTCAGGATCCCCTCTTACATGGGAAGAGAAACGTTTCCAAACCAATTGTTGAGCAGAATTTGTAAACTGAGGCTTTCCAATGCAGTGCTGCAGAGGGAAAACCGACAGCGACAGGTACTGGGTTAATTCTGTTGAGATGAAAGACCTGATAAATTGCACCTCAGCCACTTCAGAATTAAATGATCCAAAGCACTAAAGCCCACTGTTTTCCAAAGAGCAGTGAGCGTTTCAGAGGCTCAGGTCTGGCTGCTTACTCCCTCTTTCAACCTATAACCAAGCAGAAAATTAAAGAGCCCCAGTGAGAGAATCCCGAGAGGAATCTCCCAAGCAAACCTTCCTGTGAGGCACCCGAGTGCACTGCTGCTGAATGCAAAGCACTGACTGGTGATGAAGAGTGGGGGGAAATCAACTTCAGCAATTCTTTCCCTCCTGGTCTTTTAAGGATATGTTTTGGGAAGACATCCAAGTTTTCCTGACCTCACCCCGCAGCCTCCTCTGCACTGTCTGCATCCCAGTGGGATGCTTTGCTTGGTGCAGCTGCATGAGCTCCCAAAACTGCCCGGCCAGCAAACAGAGCTCCTGGAAACACTGCAAGGGGCCAGGACATTGACTTCCATTCAAAATCAATGGCAGCTTGAAGCTGAGCTCCAGCAGACACGGGTTTATTTTGGTGAAACAATAACAACAGGAAAAACCAGACAGTGTTAAAAGGCTCCTGCCAAGTCAGATCTCCAACAATATCCTTCCTGTTCATGGGGAGCATGCAGGCAGGACACTGGTAGCGTGAAATCTCACTAGGGAGAAGGCATTCATGCAATCTATAGAAGAGTCATTAAAGGATATGGATCCTCTGCCCCTAGAAAACCATGAAGAAGAGCACTTCTACTGGCTTGAAATACAGTTAATGCTACTTTACTGGGAGCTTCGAAGAGCAGCCTGGAAAGGAGAACCAGAATTCAGCATTCCAACGTGTCTGGAAGTAAAGTACATTCTGAAAAGAAATCTCAGTTAAAGGATGAGTTTTAAGTCACTGGATGCACAGAGCCTACCACCAACATCCTGCCCTGCAGTACGTAAGGAAAAAGCATTCGTTGCTCTTCTGCCCCTGGACACAAGAACAACTTGAACATGAGAGCTGGCAGATACCCCAGTACTGAAGCAATGCTGAGCTTCTATCAGGCTGCTGGAGCCGTGCAGGTCTCAGACAAAGGCCAAACACCATCAAACACTGACACAAGGGTTACTAGAGTCACAAACAGGGTGGCAGGAGGAGCAGTCACATCCCTTGTTTCACAGGAGGGTAAAAATGCCAAGAGGAAACTGATAGGATAAGCCTGGAACGTGAAAGGTGTCACTTACAGAAGTCACTCAGAACCTCAATCCAAACCTGAAGTCAGCTGTCCAAGACATGGGATTCTGTGGTTTAAGCTCAAGTTTAAGACTAAAAAGACTACAAAAGGATGAGGCCAAGTGAAAGGTAAAAATATCCTGATTTCAAGTGGACAGAGGCAGCCCTTAACTGACAGAAATCACACACAGGGTGGTTCATTCCGCAGCTGCTCGCAGCCCAAGCAGTTGTTTCAGCTCAAAACGACACGAGCCATCACATCATCCAATCGTGCTGTTTAAGACTCATTTTGGCTGAAAAAGGAAGCCCCAGAAATACAGCTTTGGGAGTCGCAAGAGAAAGTCGGAGGTTTTTTGTCATCTAACCTAAGGCTCTGTGTAAATCAGCAACTCTGCACTATGAGCAGCGGAAGGAGGGGATCAGCTGAAGCGGAATCAGTTCAGAGGAATTCAAAGTGTGCCTTGTGATGCTGAGCTGTAATTCTACCCCAGTTCTGCCTTTTAACTGTTTCCTCTATTAGAGGTGCTTGTGGGAGCCACCTTCCCTCCACCTCCATGGCCTCTGGTTTAAAGAACTTTCCCATTTCTCATTAGCTGTGATGGAACCTGAAGGATGCACAAGTGATGCAGCAGCTTCTGCTCAACCTGTAGACATGTAAATAACTGAAAAGTGTGAACTGCCTCATGTTTCTCAGCAGAGGTTACTGGAAGGAGCCCAGGCACCATTTCAGCAAGAACCATTTGCTTTATCTGCTTTTGTTCCTCCAAACCAGCAAATGCCCCGCAGCAAGGCCTTGGAATTTCATGGTGCAAAACAAGCCTCATTTCCTAATAAGACCAAGGGCTTTGGTACTCTTCTATTCACTTCCATAGGCAGGCCCTGATCCCAAGCTGTGGCAGGATTTTTGGGACACTGCCACAATCCTGAGGGCTGGCTACAGAGTTTAGGTCTTGAGGTCAATTCAGTTCAAGCTCCAGAAGTTTAAGGGCATTAAGATTTGAAGATTTATGTCCATTAGCTTCATTACAAGACATATTTCTAAGCCGAAGCTGCTCTTGTACCTGTTGGGGACCTTTATCTGAGCACTGTTTAGTTCAGGGGATGTGGAAGCCCGCAAGGAGGAGGCACCATCACATCCAGAGTAAGAATCCCTCAGTTCCAGCCCAGCTTTTCCTACAACCAGCCACCAAGAGGAAAAATGAACTAGGTGGGGAGGGAGGGCAGAGAGGAGGCAGCAGAAAAGCCTGTTTGTTCACACAGCCCCAGCTCCTTCCAGTGTCTCCCAGCAACAGAGGCAAAGCACTTATGGACAGATCTCTTAGGCTGTGCAGGGCCATGGCTCTGAGGACATGCGGGACTGCTGTGGGTGCTGCTGGGGAGGGCAGGGAGTACAAGAGCATGTTGCTAAGCTGATTCAAACCCTGCATCTGCAGCCCCTCTTTGGTCAGAGACACAACTCTTAATGCTGTTTGACAAGAGCCAGGTAAGCTCCCTCCCATCAGATGCTCTTTATAAAAGAACCCCGATTACTTCCCAGCATTTCTGCAGTAGTAGAGGCAGCATTTTTCCCTCCCCCACCATATTCCATGCTTGGAGGCCCTCTTCAGAGCTGTTTGAACTGAAACAGCGGAGATTCAGGTTGGATCTAAGGCAGAAGCTCTTCCCTGTGAGGGTGCTGAGGCGCTGGCACAGGGTGCCCAGAGAAGCTGT
>JBCJKH010045089.1:0-17321 GCA_039877255.1 Loriculus beryllinus
TGGTTTAGTGTGAGGTGTCCCTGCTTATGGCAAGGGGGTTGGAACTAGATGATCTTAAGGTCTTTTCCAACCCTAACGATTCTATGATTCCATAAATTTTCAGGGAAGAAAAAAAAAAAAGGCAGTTAAGATACATCGGCTCCAAGTCTGTTGAAGTGTATAAAATTTATCCTACATATTATATAGCAATTACAAAAAATACTAATACAGTAACTGCTTCAATTATTGAGGTAATACATAGAACTATCTTAAACAGTAATTTAAAATCATTTAAAGGCTAAGAAACACTAAAAAAAAGTTGGATACACATTTAAATAAAGCCACAGCTTCTCTGAAGAAAGATTTGAAGAATAAAATTCAAGCATATGGTTTGATTTAGTATACAGTCAAGTTTTTTTCTTGCAAAATGGCAAGAACTTGGTATCAGATAACTATGAAAGCTATGATAACAGCTACCAGTAGGAAAAATACTTCTTTACTCACTGACACTCGAACAAAATAAATGACCTCTCTGAAAGCAGATATGATACAAGATCCAAACACCAGCCAAATCAATACTTATTCAACAAGGTAGATACTAATATCCCCCACTAATGCTTCATAATCCAAATAAGTTGATTGTTTGCACGTAAGTCTGTTTAGGAGACGTGGCAGACTGACTAATTACTAGCTATTGGACAGGATTATTGATTTTGCCCACTACAAAACATTTGGATGACTTTTTCGCATTATTGATCAGTTGGTGCACTTCAAGATAGTTATTTTTGCAACATTAAAAATAAGTTCTTCAAGACTCCCAACACAATACTCTTGTAAGCAGCTCCGTATGTATGCAACTAAAAATTTATTGTCTGCATTTATTATTTGCATTATTTTATCAGTAGCATGCCAGAAACTTCATCGTAGGTTTCTGAGAAGCATCAGCAACAATACGGGTGATGGCAGAAAAAGAAACAACGGAAAATGATTGCAGATTAGAACTGAACTGTTGTGTTAGAAAGTATGATCAGAAATAAGGCAGTATTTTAGCACTTGTATTCCAAAAATCTCCCCCTTCTTCCCAGTGTTGATGGCAACACTTTAAGAAAGGTGCTGATAAAGTGGAAGGAATTGTTAAACTCCCCTAACCTGTGTCTGTCCGACCCTGCACTACCCACCCTACCAAAAAAAACAAAACCCACAACAAAACAGAGTAATCTGAGAGCAGCAAAACATGCACTACAATGCATAACAAAAGGATTTCAGATTATCCAGCTGACTCTTTCTCAGACTTCCTAAAAAGACAAACTCTTTCTGGCTCATGAGACTTAAACAGAGAGGTTTAATGACCAAGAACTTCAGAAAAAAAAAAAAAAAAGTTGAAACTGTGAATTTCATCATTTGTATAACTATAGACGTCATTTGTATAATTATATATATAGACACATATATAATTTGTATAACTATATATACAGATGTATACATGCATGTACTGATTTTTCTTCCTTGCTTTATTCATTCCATGACTTGTTTCTTTACAGTCCTTACTAAAGCAGTGTGATCCTGCTTGAGCACCTCTGTGAGCCCCAGCGTCATAAACAAGCAGAGGAAAATGCCAATGTTACTTATCACCTAAAATCAGTAGATCATGATCCACTCACTGTTTGCACAAAATAAGGGTGCTGACGCTAGTAGAGACTGTCGGATGTAACAACCAAAAGGCAGATAAGGAAAGCTTTTTTTTTGTTGTTGCTGCTGTTGGTTATTATATTATTATTATAATTATTATTATAGTTATTTGTATTCTATTGCTTGATGTGCCAGTAAAGGTCAGGATTTTCCTGAAAAGATGAAGAAATAACAACAGGGAAGCTCCTGTCTCATAAAGTCTGAACTTCTAAGTAAAACAAGAGATGACCATCAGAGAGGCAAAGTGAAAAATAAAAACAACAGTTTGGCCTAAAAGGTGGACAGAGAGTACCTGGTGCCTTGCTACGGTCAGGCTTTTTTTCAAAGAGGAAAGGTTTAAGGATGATTTCGGGGACAACAAGGAAAAGTTCTTCAGACAGTTATTTCATAAGTCTGCAGCTCTGTGAGAGGATAACCATCTTTCAAAGAAGTCTACTTAAGAAAAACAGATGACAGAAGTGTTACAGCTGAGGGAATAGGTCAAATTAAGTTACTCAACAGCAAAAACCCACAAATCTCTTCCTGTCTTAAAATAATGACTGTACAGCTAAATACATCCCCATGAACAGGCAAAATAGTTGGATCAGTTTTAGGAACCTTATTTTTGAAGTGAACAGTTCTCATGCCTAACTGAATTGAGACACATTTCAGTAACTTGCCTCTACAGATCTGCTATACTGATTTAACATTACTGATTCAGAATCTATACAGTGCATTTAGAGGACAAATTAGCAATAGTACTACCTACCATCACAGACAATCACTTCAACTTGCACAAACAGCATCCTTGTCTTCCTTTGTTTTGCACTGGAGTTACTCATATTAGCTAACTCTTCTACTTTATGACTACCAATTTCCTTCTGTTTCTGTGATGGTCTGATTTTCAAAACTGAGTAAATTTCATAACAATTATTCTCAAATTATATTTTAAATATTCTTGTACTTTGAATATTACTGCTTCTGTGTCAGCTATGATAAACTCCTGCCACACCAGAAAGCTTGGAAAGTCTGGAAAGCTAGTCTTTCTGGGTTTTTTTCTAGTTATACTAACAGTTGATAGAATGAAAGTCCTCCCCTCAATTTTGTTACAAAATCAAGTTGCATGAATGTAAGAATGGCCTCTAAACCTGTCAAAGTTATAATGGGTTTGTTCTACTGCCTTATCAAAGGATTTGCAAAGAGCTGTAAAGATACATACACATCAGGTGGTAAACTCAGCACTGACGACTGAGACCAGGACTGCAAACGCATTTATCTCAGGTCCTTTAATGCACTGTCAGACTTCAAATCTAGAGGGAAGGAAGATTAATCCCCTTCCTGATTTTTGTTGTTTGTTTTTGTTTAAAATCTCCCATTTTATTATGTCGAGATTTATCTGGACCTATCTAGGACATGAACACAGGAAATCACATCATGCTGCCTGTACCCCAGGTATCCTTAACAATGGGCCACATTTCCTAGTCAGTTCCAGGAAGTCTACAAACCCAATGCATTAATTCTGCATTCCAAATGTTACTTCTACAACAGCAAGAAACAGACAGTGCTTGGTACTTGAAATTAGATTCTGGAATACTGCTAGGAAACAGTGCAGGTTTAAGATTTGCAATTGAATGGTTAAGTGTCCATGTACACTCTTAGATAAGGTTCTGCTCATGTAAAGTCACTTTACTGTCATGTTATTTTCATGATGTTATACTGATCTTTCAGACTGAATAACCATATATACAGCAAGGAAAAGAAGCACTCTGAGTATTTTACTGGTGGAAAATACTAGAGAACACCACAAAAGACACTTGAGAATGGAGCACAGCTATGGACAGAACTGGAAACTGCCTCCAGTGTTACTGGCTAGCAAAAAACCTTTCCCAAACTCCTGAACACTGGGAAGTAACACAGCAATCCAAAAGTCAGTAACCTGAGGTGGAGAGGAGCAGGAAAGATGAGACACCCTAAAAAGCCAATGAGAAGCTATGATTCATTTAGGTACCAATACAATTTTCGCCGAAAAATTCCCGAAATAAATAAAACCAAACCACCAACAAAACAAAACAAAAACCCACAAACAAACAAACAAGTCAAGTTACAAAAAAATTAAAAAAAACCCCAACAACCCACACCCCCCCAAAACAAACCAAACCAAAAGCCAACAACAAACAAACAAACAAACCCCAGAAAAACAAACCCACAAAACCCCAAAACCTGGGATGTTCTTTCCATTTGAGACACGACTTAAACCTGCTGATTTTGTTCTCCTCTTGCTCCTTATTTTATTTCTGAAAAAATCTGTTACTCGTCCCAGTTTTAAGGTATTTCACTCAGCTAAAAAAAAACAATTAAGTTTTGACTTACCAGACATACAGGGTTACAACTCGGAACTTAACTGGCTAGTCAGTAGATGAAATACACCCAAAGTGGAACAATGATTAACACAGAAATGTCCCTTTCTGAACCCAGTGAACTCAAAGCTTTATTTACAGGGCTCCTAATGTTTAAACTGCACCACTTTACTTAACAAGTATGAATCAAAGGCTGTTAACTTTGGAGGAAGATTTAAGGAAAAGAAGGTACCTACTGAGAAGGTAAGAACTCTTCTTAAGAAAACTTTTAACTAAATAACTGGGGGGGAGGAGGGGCGGGTTGGTTGTATTTTTATTGTTTTTACAATATGACATTCATAATGTATCATGAAATACTGTGAATATAAATAAAAGCCAGTCACAAATACACACAAATTACTATGTGCCGTACATCCAGGAATAAAGTGGAATGATTTGAAAGCAGCAGAAACGCAAGGAGGCCAAGCATATCAGTGTGAGGGCAAAAAGAATGGCATGACACACCTCACTGCAGCATTTCTGGAAGCATCTCTCTTCCCCTTTCACTTCCCGTGACACTATCAGCAGATACTCTGACTGCTGGGCCCGGCCACAGCTGTACTGGGAACCTATACTGACAAGCTGAAATAACCAATCAAAGCAAAACACAAAAAGAAACCTTTGTAAAGCTGAAGCACATACTGTTATCCAAATTGTACAAATAATAGATGAGCTCAAACGTTCAGGTAACATTAACTTGCCACTAGAACACGTTGCTATCAAGCTACAACTTTCATTTAAACATACTTAAAATTTACGAAGGCAGCTGCAAAGCCCTTTGTAATTTCAAGGGAAGTTACGAGTTACTGATAGTAAGTCAGAAAACTCACTGTGGTATAGCCAGCTACTCTGAAAACCATAAAGTTTGGTGCATTGTGAAAGTGAGCATTATTTTCCTGTCATATTTTCCAAGTGCAGAAGGTATTGTGGATATAAGACTGGAAGGTGTCACGTAAAGCAATATAACAAGCCTGGGTATGGAAGAACTTAACTGTGTTCCAGACATTGATAAACAAAATACAGCTAGGGAAACATATTAAGTCAACTAGAGGAAAAAAAAAGAAGGGGTAATTTACAGAAGATCCAAGAAAATAATTGGACTTAGAAAAATTGTCTGTCTCGTTCCCATAAATATCAGTACGAAAAACTCTTGTTGACACTTGCCAAACATCTAAGAATTCAGAAGTTCAAAACATCAGCTGAATTTCTCAACTTGCTATCAGAAAAAAAAATGGTTTCTCTTAATAATACACAGCAATTTATGGCCCATTTAAATTCAAGCACAGCCTGTCAGTGCACTTGAGAAAGATTAGCATTTTAAACTAAGTGTGAAGAACCAGACAACTGCCTATTCTGAGTAGGGATTACTACTGATGAGAAGGCTCATGAACAGTAAATTTATTTTTATCCTGCTATTGTTATGTGAATAATTTTGAAGGCAGCAGCTAAATACTGTCCTCCTTACGCAGTGAACACATTTAAGACAGCATTATGGTGACAGACTCAGGTTACATTAATCATTAAAATTTACATGACTGACACACCATTGCTGTCTGAAGCCTTTGTGTGTGGCAGTTTAGTACAGCCCTAAGTTTCTCATTATGCAGTATTGCCTAAACATTGTTTTTTTTCTGATTGCCTGAAGAAGTAACAACTGAAACTAAAAACCATCTACAAAATAACCCATTGGTATCACCAAGTGGGACAGCACAATTATTTGCAGTAGTTTTGGGGATGGGACTGCTACATAACTGCAGCATTCTGGCAGCACTTTCACTGGTATTCTTTGGAAAAGTGTACCAATACATCCCCACAAATGTGCCAGAAGTTTAACACCTTCCACTCCTATTTAATCATCACATACAATTGTATTTTACAAGAAAACTTTGAAATGTCAAGGGGAATGAAATATTTTTGATCAAAAACAACCAACCACTTAAACATGTTATACAGGGGACAGAGCACAAGGACTCACAACCCATAGGAATATTACTCCTCTGAAAAAGCTGCTCATTTCTCTCCCACCAATAATATGTAAAAAGCACAGCAGGTGCCACCCCAAAGACTGCTTCTGATCATGTTTCAAGAGAATGAAGTCTGCTAAAAGCAGATCTGCAATACAACCAAAGGAGAGAATGGCCTAATCTGAGGTAACAAGAAGCTGAGCATTATATATGGTTGTTATGTTTATCTACTTCAACCTAAGTGCCCAAGAGAGTGCAACATGGGGGAGGAGAGAGGAAGTAGGGAGAAAGCTGGATGAAACAAGGACATTATGTTCAAGAAAACCACTGGAAGCTTCCAGTTTTCAAAGAGCTTCTAAAATCCAGAAGAGATTATCATAGTTCTTTTAGCAGTTGCACTGTCCCAGCAGGATTACTCCCAAATACAATATCCCCAAAGAATACAAGGCTTTAGGACAGGTAAAAGGCATAGTATCATTTAAACTGTTAAAAATTAAAGGATCTCTGCTATAAGGAAATCTGGTTTCTCATGCCAAAGAATATATATTAAAAAAAAACCCAAAAACCAAAAAACCAAAAATCATTGTAAATGCACTGGAGGCGAAAAAAAAAAAAAAAAAATCATGTGCATTAAATGAGAGTTTTTTTCAGGGACTTAAACCAGCTTCTGGCTCCTAGCAGACCAAACAGATCTGGTAACACTTGAGCCAGAGAACTGAAGCATCAGAAACATTCTCACTGCTGGTTTAGATTATTTATCATGGCTGTGCACGACGACACCAGCACCTTGCACATTTCAACAAATATAAGCAAAATACTCTCTTTCACCTTTGTGTACCATACTTTTAAAAAATGTTGCTTTGGTGCATTATTACAGTGAGATTGCACAGGGTAAAAGGCTTGTGCTTATTCCAATCTCTCCTAAGGCTGGCATCAGACACTGAAAAAGATGGCTGAGCATTTCTGTCTCACTCCAGAGTTAACAACTTAATTGCTCCAATAAGGTTTAAATATTCTGGTAGGTTAGGAATGTGAAGGATCAAGATGCCACAGAGTTTCTTAATTACAAAGATTAGCAAAGATAACAGAAAGATCTTCTTGAAATTTTACATTGCATTCTTGAATGTACACACAAAGCTACTTTTATGCAGTGCAAAGAACGAAAACATTCACGTAGTTCATACCTATCCAGCTTCACATCCATGCTGGTTAAATTCACCCTCTTACGTGTATCAGTCCTTTATCTGAAGAACCACTGTTCAGGCCTGACAAGCATTTACCTCCCAGACTCGTCTCTTTTACCCAGAGCTCCTTATATCTGATTCATATAAACTTGTATTAGCTCATTTTGATTTATTCACCCTTCAAATGCTCATGTGTAGACACTGAAGAATAACATGTTAAACATGACATAGATGTTTTTGTAGAAAGTCAGTACAATTTACCTCCTGGAGAGCTAGTTTAGTTGGTTTGGTTTTTTCTTTTTTCCTCTGACAAATAAGAATACAAATATCAAATTTTAACTTAACTGTGTATATTTATCCAATTTCTGAAAATGACTGAACTTAGAAAGATGCATTAGATGTGACTTTATACTCCTCTCTCACATAACTGCATTTTCAGAAGACTTTGTAATTATACCCCATATGGTTTTTTTACCTGTTCAAATTTCCAGCCATCAGACATTGTGGAAACCATTTGAGTAAGTTCCTCTTCCTGGCACTGCAGTACCCTGTACACATGTTTGACTGGCACCTTCAAGAAGAAATATAAGACATTCAGTACAGCATGGAAGTCACTATGCTTGTGACTTGTCTAAAGTTGCCCTTATTCTCTAGAAATGGTTAAGTAAAAAACACCACCTTGAACACCTTGTCCTTTTGGAGTTTGGGGATTTTTTTGTTGTTGTTGTGTTGTGTTTAAGAAATCTCATCTGTTAAGAATCACTTTCCAGAAGACTCAATGCTTCATGAACGTTTCAGAGACTAAAAGTGCTACTTAACAGTTAGAACAAAATAATCTTAAGGCTTACGTGTCGTTCCATGTAGTAGCGAACCTCATCATTCAAAAAGAAGGTTGAGGTTCTGGAGAAGCCTACCTAACTTTAAGGCATGTCTGACCACATTAAAAATGTTATTATTTCCCTGTGAATCTTTCCCATTCAGAGCAATGGATAACTGAGGCCACTTCAGCTGAAACACCTTAGAAAATATTTTGCACAATTGTTTAAAATGTTTTCATGCTTTAAACAAGAACTGGAACCATATGCTGTGCCCTGTGTAAGCAGAATGGGAGATACTGGCAATTAAGAATATCAATCTTTGGGTAGCACTGGCTCCAGCTCAGCCAGGTCAGAGGCAGCCACTTAGTATCTTGAAATGAGCAGTTAAGGGAAAAAATAAAAATAGAACACATCCACCACTTGCCACAGAACAAATAATCAAAACCACCCCAGAAAACAGCCTCACCTGTGAGATTTTGCTGTCTCTTTCTCTTATTTTGTCTTTTACCAGTTTTATTAGTGATGTGATATTGTAGAATTCAGCCTCTTCCAGTACACCTAGGATGAGAACAGTTTTTGGAAAGAGTGCAACCAAAGATTCCAGGCCAAAACTATTGATCAGTTCCTACTATTATCTTCTCTACAGCTATAGAAATGATTTATTTTTCCCTGGGAGAGTTCATTTACTAATGTAACAATTCTGGAAGCCTTCAGGTACATGCAGTTCAACATTGAGCTCATTCCAAAAAACTGTCCTAAGAAAAACCCCAGAGAAAACGTGCCAATCCACATACAGAATGAGAGGCAGGAAACAAATAAGAAAAAAGGCGTACAAATTCCATGGGTAGCAAACTGATGGCCCACCATGGCTCAGGCCCTGCCTCAGGCTAGAATATGAAAGAGAAATTCAATTTGTCCTACTGGAAAGCTCTGCAGTTTGCAGAAAAATTTCTTTCTGTCACTGAAACAAAAGCTTAAAGGTACCTGCTGAAGGCAGCTCCCACTCACATGTTCAAGCCTTACTTGTTCTCCGCACATATTATGTGTTTAACGGTACACTCTGAAATTACATTTCATATTATTTCCCGCTACTATTGTTAGACTGTATTTCTTTTTGACCAATTTCTTCAACACCTTATCAATACAGTTTTAGTACTATGCTCTAAAAAAGTCATCCTCCATCAGGGCAAAACTGGTATGAATTTGGGTCAGGGAGAGAGAATATGGTGGCAGATTTTATTCCTCAAGAGCTTATTCCACACATCTGAACATCCCAGAATTTCACGATTACTTCACTTTACATCTTCTAAAACTTGTTTCACAGCCAGTATTCTTGTGCTTGAAGAGGACTAAACCCAAATATTTCACACAGTCATACAGGAAAGAGACAAGATTATAGATTAAAAGGCATGTGCCCTCATGTTTGTGTATTTATGGTCTAACTGGCAATGGGGGTTGTGAAATCAGGAATCATACTCAAACCACTCAAATACTACCACATACTATAACTGCAGGATACACCCATCAGCTTTGCTTGCAACAGACTGAAATGCTACACTGATTAAGATGCAGCTGTAAATTACTTTTGGTAACTGAGAAATGGTGAAAATAATAATCAAGAGATTTAGTAACATCTTACCTTCCTCAGCTAGGTCCTTGTTAATAACCAGTTTCCCATGTCTGAGATAGTTCAGCACTGGCCCAAAGTAGGTTGGGTCTCTGTCTATTAAATAGGCACCTGTTTCATCCTAGAGTAGAAAAACAAAACAAAACAAACAAACCAACCAAAGAAACAAAAGAACCCAGACCAACACACAACCTCCCAACAAACAAACACAAAAGCCAAAAAAACCCAGAATGACCTGAACAACCAAGCAGGAATTGAAGCTAATATTCAGCTTGGCATCTGAACAGCAAGCATATATTCACAGCCACATCCCTTAAAGCCAACTTTATTAAAGACATTAAAAGGAATTCCACAATGTCGTAATTGTATCAGACTGACGATGCAACTCAACCACGTACTATGCAACTTCTCTTACCTGATCTATTCCTGTATCTATTTCCTATACCCTTATCAAAAGATTATCAACACTGTTAGCATGAAACATTTAAGTGGTGGGAATTCTAAAAGTTAAGTTTAAAAAGAATAGTTTAAACCAGGAAACTATCTTTTTTAGTCGGAAACCTAAAGGCTCACATTCACTTTAGTGTGTAAACTCCATGAAAAATTATGAATTTACTGAACAACTCAGAGTAACTGGCCACGTGACAGACATGGAAAACATGCATTAATTAACATCCTTACAAAGACAAGACGCGTGTCTTGGTCTTTGACCTTACAACTCAGGTATGCTACAAACTAGTGCCAGGGAGTCACAACCCAAAGCGTAAACTACTTAGTAATGAATATTGTAACAATATGCAAAGAATGCACAGGGAAATGAGGCATACAATTAATTTCCTAGGCATCTTCCTACAGAAAATGCCTTCTCCCTTCTCCCCTGGAGTGAGCTGCCTGATTATCCTTCAATGTACACTAAGCATTTCATTTGAAATCACTAAGAAAAGCTGATTACACTAGATTTTCAAAGATATTTATGTAAATATAAATCCAATAAAAGCTGCCACAGTAATGCAGTCATCTGCAACACCTACCACTCTCAACATATGGGTCAGAAGTCTTTCTACACCTTCAAAAAACTGTCAGAACTGGCTTCATTCGCACATGCATGACAATACCTCATATTCTCATGTATAATTAATATTGTAAATGGAAAAATATTGCCCAAAACATTTAAATGATCACATATTCCAGTCTCAAACATTTTGTATTCAATTTCATAGAAACTGAGGCTTAAAGGAATCATGACGAAACAGTTAACCTGATCTTCATTTAAAACATACATACAACTCAACCTTTAGAAAGCAGCTGTGAAACCTAACCATTTTGTGCAAGCCATTCCAATAACTAATTATTGTTGCTGTTAAAATTATATATCCTTATATAAAAATAGATACTTTCTAGTTTCACACTTCACTAGCTGGATTCACAGTATCTTTGCTAGACTGAACAGGCTTCACTATTAAGATTTCTAGTCTCCATATACAGACTCCTGGACTGAGAAGTCACTCCTTAAGCTCCTTACCAAAACCTCCTTGGTTTTCCCCTTTATAACCTTCTGCCAAATCATAATTCACCTTAACCAAGCTCTCAAATTTTTGCAGTGACCTTGAATTGTAGATACCGGAATCAGTTACAGGACTCCAGTGGGACGCGAAAGGAGGACCAAATACACACATCTCCCTAATCCCATTTAACATTCACCCCAAGAATTGCATTGTAAGACTAGTTTAAACTTCAGGAATTTATTTCCAGGTACTTTTCTTACACTGAGGTAAAAACTGAAGTCTGAAGACTTTTCCTCAAATACTTTCCAGAATGGACACAACCGGAATCCACCCCACCAAGCTCCTGGCTCAAAGCTGCGTGCTCCAACATGGGTATCTAAAAATCTGACATCATTTACGTATAGTGAGCAAGCACTTCTGCTAAAGGCAGTAATATGCACAGAAATACACTAATATCTGGCCTAAATCTGGGTTTGCAAATAGTTATCTCTCTTACCCCCTATGCTTTTTAAATCTCGCGCTAAATGCCCAGAATATATTTTTCTCAAACTATGCGACCTAAAAACTCTTGAGCATCAGGAGCCTGCCAGTACTAACCAAAACTACATTAATAACACAACCCACCTAACTAGTCAGAAATTTCATGGACAAATAAAGTTTCTCTCAGTTATATCTTAGAATAATAACTACAATTAAGATACTTCTTAGTGCTGACAGTTAAGGAGGTGCTGCTAGGAAAATTTTGATTTTCTAAAACCTTCAGTGCTTGCTTCTTTCTTTGTCTAACAGATTCTACCTCAGCACAATTCCGCTTTACTTTAGAAAGGCATTAAAAATCAAGCACAAATACTGTTGCCAAAAACCTCATTAGAAAAGGCTGACAATCTTCTCACTTCAGGGAAAGTTTAAAGAATAGTATAACAGTTTACAAAAGAAGAACTAGCATACATATAAAATGGGAAGGTGCTAAAATCAGGAAGTAACTTAAAAGTGAAACTTACAGGACAAACATTAAATAAGTTAAACAAGGATGAAAAAGTGAACATGACTAATTTTTACGTATTCACCTCTAAAGAAAGATTAAAATACTTCCTAAACCAAATTCTACTGTGACCAGTAGGTATGACCACCACCACTCATTTGCCGAAATGATTCTCAAATAGTCTTAAATACAAAGATGCATGTGACATTGTGAAACATACTAGATTCAGAGAATAAACTTCACTAGCTCATTCCATTCAACACTAGTTTTTCTGGGGGTGTGCTAAGGTTAATCTTTTTTCTGTCACAACTGGAGACATATCTGATACCAAGAAATAGGCTGCATAAACTTGTTCAACATTAGCACCTGAAGATATTTTGAAGGTGAACATGCTACTACTCCTGAAGCCTACAAATTCTTTTTGATAACAAGTACTAAGGAAATCTTGTTATTTATATAGTTAAGTAAGAAACACGTTTGTGTGGAAATTACAAAAGAGGAAGATAGCTATATATGCAACTGATATTTGTAAAGTACAACCTAGAAACTACTTCATTTTCCTATTCTCATTTCTAAAAAACTCATCCAGTTAATTTCTTGCAGAACTTCCTAATGTATCATATGTATGGACAACTATGATATGCCTCACTTGTCAAGTTTAGGCAGAAACAGCTCTATTATTAGTTTTTGGGTCTGCTTATGGGTCTGTTCTCATCTGACATATGATTTTCTTATGGCTTCAATTTCTAAAGATTCTGGTTTGGCAATCCGGCAAAGCAAGAAAGAATGGGAACTAAGCCTCTTTCTTCAAAGGCATGTATTTACTGGTGTACGAGCTGCCTTCATTATTGGCTCTTCTCCTTGGTCTCGCATCTAGATGTGCGGTCTGCCTCCCTCCCTTTTGTCAGTGGGGACAATGCCAGAGCTTTCCAAAAGCTGCTTTAACTCACTGAAGTTTTTTAAAAAATACACCTCTCCTTTATTTTTGCTGAGTTACACACTCATCAAATGGAGCACGATCAGAGAATATGAAATGTGTCTGTCAACTAGAAAGCATGTGTTGTACTATGAGAGCAATTCAGTATTAATGTGTTGAAAATACATCTAAAACTTCACAAAGTGAGTTACTGAAGCGCACCCCTGACAAACTCCCCATGTAGGAAATACAATATACCTTGTTGAGCCCAGATTTTTCATAGTTCTTTCAAACAGGGGGCTGCAGCTACCAGTTTTCACAATCTCCTCTGCTGGCTCATCCCTCAGGATTCTCCGCACCTCACCTCCCCCAGATCCTACTCTAGAGGTAGGGACAAGTATGCCTGGGATGGCTGTAACAAGCATCAGCCTACATATGAGCTCAAATATGCATTCTCTCTCACTTTAAAGTTTAAAATTAAGAGATGTTTAAAACCCATGTGATTTTTAGGAAGAAAACACAATGGAATCAAACCCAGGGAATTATAGGTCAAAGACCAGCTCTAATGCCCCAAGCTTTAAGAGGCCAGTATCTACTAGCTGCACCCTGTGTAAAAACTGTTTTATGAGCACAAAATTATGCTGCAGAGCAGTCACTGTAAACAATCTTTGCCTCATGATTAATACGTCAAAGTAGTATCAGGTTGCAGCTCAAAATGGGACTCCAAAAAGTAAAACCACAAGAGGAAAAAAATATTATTATCACATTCTGATTTACATGTATGTGGCAAAAGAGTCCATTGCCTATCACCAATTATTCCCTTGAAATATCTGTGCTCATCAGTTAAAGGCATCTGATATTTCAAAATTAAAGCATACAGACAATCTGTTGATGTGCTGTTGCATCAGATGATATGTTCACAAGCTGGTGAGATGTCAGAGAAAGACTTTTTTTCTCTTAGAAAGGTCACCTATGATACCTGTTACCACTCAGACGACAAAAAAAAGGAACTGATTGGATTATGTTTTGCTGTTTACAGATGATGAATCTAAAGATTCTGAATCAAATCATAGAATCATAGAATAGTTAGGGTTGGAAAGGACCTTAAAATCATTTAGTTCCAACCCCCCTGACAAAAGCAGGGATGCCTCACACTAAACCATGCCATGCAAGGCTTTGTACAACCTGGCCTTGAACACCGCCAGGGATGGAGCACTCACAACTTCCTTGGACAACCCATTTCAGTGATCCTTGGAAGAAAGGCTGTGGTTAGGTTACCTTAGCTGCTGTAATTAATACACTGCAACGGGTAATCTAAGAGGCAGGCCACTTCTGCAAAATCCAAGATAATAGGTGACTGCAGAACCCAGGCTCTGAATGCTTAAAGTCAAAATCAATGACTACAGATGGTCAAGAACAAGAAGACATGAAACTGACAAACGTTGTACTGAAAAGATGACCTTAGCACATATTTAACAAGGAAAGGCTTTGCTTTTTGTACATCGAATTGAAGATATCCAGGTTCATAAGCCTAGAGAATGCATCTCTGAATAACATGATTGTATCTAAATCCATTTTTCTACAACAATTTGTAGTTCTCTCTCTGTGTGCTGCTTGCTTCACGTTACTGATTTGCACAATAATCCATTCAAGGTAACTACACCACCTACAATTTTGCAAGCAAGGCTACTGACAATGACGGGACAATGCAATTTGTTTGCATATTGCTAAAGTAGTTTCCATTAGACCTCTATACTAGCAATAAAGGATGATGCTTTGTAATACCTAAGCAGCTCAAGTAATGTATGAGCATGTTCCTAGCAAGCAAAGGTTATCTTTGTATAGCTGCGACTGCTATGTATAGCATGTATGCTATGACATCTGTAACTACCTAAGTCTAGAAATGTGAAAAAAAAATCATCAGGTCTCTCCACCTCCTACCAAATAGCTAAATAACCTCAGCATAAACTTGCGATATGCTGCTAGAACCCCACACGTAAGCACAGTAAAAACGTTTAGATTAGTAGCCTCAGGGAATTTTTGCAAGATACAACACCTCCCTGATGGTGCTTGTGAGGATGGTTGATTTCTTCAACCAGTGAAAACAAATGGTGAAAAAAAAAAAAAAAAGTCAAAAGCTTTAATTAGAACTAAAGTCTAAAAATACACCTTCTCTCTGACTACACTGAGAGCAAATAAGCACCTTTTTGCAGCAGAACATCTGAAACAAGTGCGTTAATAATTAACTGTGCCTTATCTTTTATTTACAAAACATTATAAGAAAACTTTCTTACTCCCTCCCAAGTAAAGACCATTTCTGACTTATCAGCAAGCTTCCTGCATTTTAAAAATCATTCTTATAGGCCAATTGAAGCTAATCCTCTACAAAACCAGCCCTAACCCAAACCAAAGACAACAAAACCGAATCCCCACACCACCACACTTTGAGGTGTTTTTTCTCTAACTCTGGACCACTGTTCATATTCTGTTCCCTATCTTCCTCAGCATCTAAACCTCCTTTCTGGAAGTTATGCATGAGTCTCACTGGGAAATAAAAAACAAAACAAAACAAACCGATACTTAAAAATCAACTCTTTATTTTTAAACTGCTGGTTATATATTGTACGCTGTTCCCGTCTTTTCCATACTGGAAGTCCATTTTTGCCCATTTGCTTTCAGAGCCAGCACTATGTATGATTATGCTACATCCATTTACATGCCACTCCATAAATAAAATCTTAATCTGTAACTTGTCTTCCCCGACCAAAAATGAGTCAGAATGGATACCCAGACTCGGTATCACCCACCACTGCAGTCCGTGCAGAATAAATAACATTCCTCCCAAAGAATTGCGACGTACAGAATGTGATGGATAAGTGAGAGAGGTTATTATCAAAAGTACTTTGATCCGGTTCTTGAAATTGAACAGAAGTGATGACAGTGCAGAAATAACATCAGTGCAAGCAGACTCCATTTAAACGCTAAAACTAAACCCTATCAGACAACACGGAAATTTAAACACACACGAACAATCCTGCGCTGCCTCCGTTGTATTTATAAGCAGTTGCCACTCACGAACCCCAGGCTTTGCAGGAAATCCGCCCGCCCTCACCCCCAGAGCTGAACTCCCGTCGAGTGCAGGGGCTCGTTCAGCAGCGCGGCCCTGCACAAACTGCCTCTGGCCAGGGAGCCCGCCGCTGCCGCCCCGCGCCGCCGCCGCTCCGCCTCACTGCCCGCGGAAACGCGGTCCCGGCTCCCAGGCGCTCACCTTATCCGAGTCCAGGTCAGGGTCGGCCTGGCAAAGGCGGAAGAGGAAGGACTTGGGGTCCCTGCAGAGTGTCTGCCGAGTGGTCAGGAAGCAGGTTCCCCCCACGTTCAGCCGCACCCACTTGCCCGGCACCGGCGCTGAGCTGCACCGGCGGCAGGGCCCGCCCGCGCCTCCTAGCCCGAGGCCGCCGACCGGCGGAACTGGGAAATCGCAGTGGTTCTCCGCCGCCATCCTCGCCGCCGCCGGAAGGATCTGCCCAACCACAGGCTCCCGAGCGCACCTCCCCCGGAAGCGTCCCTAAGCCCGTCACGGCCCGCGCCTGCGCCGAAGAGATCTCGTCCGCCGGGGCCATCCGCGACGCCCCAACCGCAGGCTGCAGCACGACAACGCCGCCACTGGGCTGGAGGTATCGCCTCCCTCCCCGCCACAGCCCCCCGCGAAAGTAAGAGGCGAGGCAGCGCCAGGACCCTACATGCCTTTATTACAAACTACCAAGCGTAAGTGAAATCCATCATCCAGTCACTAAGTACACATCTACAGCACAGAGATTTGTCGAGAGGAGAATAAACAGTCATTAAATTATGAGATATGATTAAATCATCGACCAATAGAAAATTTATATAATAAAGCCAGAAAAAGGTGTAAAATATAGTTTACAATAATTATTCACATTCAAGGCTGTACATCAATACATACAACACCATGGCCCCGAACATGAATTCAATCCAAATAATTCATATATTAGAATTTAAATAACACAGACTGAACTAGAGGCCAACAAGAGCCAGCAAATAACCTTATAAGAATAAAAATACAAAAGTCTTTATCTTATATCATTGCATTATTTGCTTCTGTTTTCACGAATTCTTGGAGGAAGGGAGATTGTTTTGTGGTGCCTGGTGAGGTGGGTGAGGAGGGGTTGGGCTTTGTTTTTTTTTTTTTTTTTTTGGTTTTTTTTTTTTTTGTGTTTTTTTCTTTTTTTTTTTTTTTTGGGTTTTTTGCTTTCCCCCCCCC
>JBCJKH010045092.1:0-28933 GCA_039877255.1 Loriculus beryllinus
GTATTTCAAATTTGAGACATAAATTACATTTTCACATTATATTGGGCTTTGTGCACTTCGAATATTCACAAACAATATGCAGCCAAAAGTTTGTATTGATTCTTTTCAGCTTAATCTATGTTATGTCACATAGTCAGATTACCAAGAACAAGACTTCTATAACAACTTATAAAACTGTATAAAAATTACATATATTTTGTTGTTTTACATAATTTTAGATAAATAAATCCAACAAATATCTTTCTTAATAATCAATTTAAAGTTGGCTGTTACAATATAATTGCATTTTAAGATTAAAATTAGGATATATAAAAATGACAATAAAAAAATATTGGTGGGTAAAATGTGATATGAGTTCTCAAAAAATTAAAAATGAGATGGAATTGAAGAATTGTGCTCCTGCTACACTAGTAATTCCATTCCTATCTTTCTTTCACACATCTAAATATGCAAAGCCGTTTACTCAGTTATTGCACAGAGTATGTGAGACATAACCCCTTTCCCCAACTCTAGAACAGAAGTTCTAGAAAATAGACAGGAACAGCTTAAGAGTGAAGTGTGAAATAAAAGGTAATATTTGCCCCAACTGCCATCTTGTGTACTTTCTGTAAGTGGTGACTGCCCTCTGTTAAATTGATGGAAGCTCTGACTACATATGATGCTATGGCACAATAAAACATATTTAGATGCAGAAGTTTATTAAAGCATGTTCAATGAATTACTGTGATTATATCTAAAGGCATAGATTGCACCCAAAGCATTGCAAGTTTTGAAGGGCATCATCCAATCCATGATCCCTAAAAATACTTATTTTTCGTTAATTTTTACTGCTTAGTTTTGTTTGTTTGTTGTTTTGGTTTTTTTTTGGTTTGTTTTTTTTTTCCCCTTAATCATGCTTGTCTCCATGGGAAACCAAACAGTTAATGATCAAGTCAGAATCTACACGGTTAACGCTGATTTAAAGATCAAGCTTCTTTGTTTCACTGAATGGAACGTCTAGTTTTACATCTGAAAATCTGAATCAATTAAGTAAATGTTTAGGTTATTTAGCTCCATGCAACTGATGTATCTTTATTTTTTTTTTCTTTTCTCTGAGCTGAACTGTACAGTCCTGTAAAGACTGCAAAGCATGCTCATGTTTCATGTGCAGCTTGCAAAAGACTTTCTGGTCTGATGTGTGGACTAGACCAAAAATGTATTAAATTCTATCTAATGGGGATAAAGCCTACACAGTCTCTTAGGCTAAAATAATTTTTTTTTCATGAGCATGTAATAATGGTTTGTAAGATTAGGAATACCTGAGCCTTACCAGAAGTTCACACACTGGGATGAAATTCCAGTAGGAAGTTATAATTTATTAAATATAGTGGTATTTATATGTTCCGTGTAAAAGCGAAGGGTATATTATGGGTGTGGTCACAAGTGACACTTATTAGGTAGGAAGGCTGAAAGATCATAAATCTTATTCCTGACTTCTTTCACATACCAAGTGGTAGAGGCTGCTACTGTAGTTCACTGTAATTGTATCTTTTCTGAGAAATGCAAAACTCTAGGAAAACTAATTATAAGGTACCATTATGTGTCTGTGTGTTATACGAACACCAGAATGAGAGATCATTGTGACAAGGATCTTCAGAAGACTGAGAAGTGAGAACAGTTTTAAATTTTAAACCAGAACTTTACTAAATTAGCTCATTAACAGTACCTTTAGTGCCTATAATTAATCCTTTACGTTATTAATAATTATGACTATGCAGATGAAATTATTAGTCTCTAACATCTCAAATTGCCTGTGAGTAAAAAATGACGCAGAGGTGATGCTGTATAGTTGCCGCTGATGACTGCAGTACTTGGTGGTCCTTGGTCACAAGGCTTGAGAACAACTCAACTCAGAGAAGCCAGAACTGAAGCTGCTTTGTCTTCTTTCTTCGCTGCTTTTCCTTTCTTATGCCTGTTTTATGCTATTTTCCCCTTCCAACCCTGCCAAAAAAACAAAGGGAAGGCTTATCTGCTCCTGATACTGCTTACCCTTTTTGCAGTTTTGTCAGTCAATATTCTAATGTATTTTGAAGGATGTTCTCAGTTCTCTGATCATTCTCAGTCCCTTGTACTCATCTTGTCCTTTGTCTGGCAATGTTTTAACACTTGGGAGGGAACATTTTAACACTTGCAGACTCTTTCATTTGACCACACATCTTTCTTTGCTGCTTTAGCAGTCAAATAGTTCACATGTTTCTGCCAAGTGCTTGTATATTGTATCTGACTCTGCAATCACAGGTATTAAAAAATGCATATGCAGTTGTCCTGGGTTCAGCAGTAGCAGTCATTTTTCTCCTGCTTGGTAGCTGGTGCAGTGCTGTGTTTTTGACTTTCAGCCTGGGAACAACATTGATAACACCAATGTTTTTAGAGGTTGCTAAGTGATATTTACTCTGACCAAGGACTTTCTGAGTCTCATGCTCTGCCAGAGAGGAGGGGGAGCCGAGAGGAAGCAGGGACAGGAAAACTGACCCAAACTAGCCAAAGAGATATTCCTTACCACAGTACGTCGTGCCCAGGATGTAACTGGCGTGAATTATGGGGAAGAGCTAGATCACTGCTTGGATTGGGCTGGGTGTCAGTCGGGGGTGGTCAGCAGTTGTATTCCCATCCCTTGTTATTTCCCTTATCATTATTATTGTTGGTGGCAGCAGTAGTGGTTTTGTGTTATACCTTAGTTACTGGACTGTTCTTATCTCAGCCTTCTTATCTCAACCTGTGGGAGTTACATTCTCTTGTTTCTCCTTCCCATCCCTCCAGGACCTGAGGGAAGAAGTTGGTGGGAGGCATGAGAGAAGCAAGTGGCTACGTGGTTCTGAGTTACTGACTGGGCTTAAATGAGAAAACAGTGTTGTTAGTACACTATTCTAGTACTCTTATATATAGATCCAAGATAAACTAATATTAATTATACCCTGATTTATAAATTTAAAATGTACAAGTGCCAGAAGCTCTGATCTGGTTGCATGTTATTTTTGTCTTTTCAACTTCCTTTTCAAAGTTCATCCAGGGCTCAGCAACATCAGTGTTTTAACCCACATCAGGTGTACATTGCTGAGATGATCATTCCAATAATTTGTTTTTTCCTGGTTTGGTTAGCACAATGGAGCGTTCTAACATGCATGACCAGATTATTTTCAGAATAAAATTAAACAGAACAGTACATTCCAGGAGCACATGTAAGGCATCACATTTAAAAATGACCTGTAAGGGCCTCAGATCTGGCTAGCATAAAAATATGATACGTGTTGGAGAGGACATCATCAAGATGTCATTTGGTACATACTCCTGCCCTAGGTTATTCTGTAGTTCATTAGTAGTTGAGGAGTTTTTTACCTTTTTGTAACTTTTTGTTTTCTTCAAATCAGTGAAATTATATTATTTGAAGGAAATTTTTATATATTGTTAAATGTTTTTTGTTATAGTTTTAGGTTCTACTTAAAATATATCAGAGCTACAGGAATAACCGCAGAAAAAGAGAAATCTTCAACAGCTTCTTATATTCAGCCTTCCTTCTTGTACCTTTGACTTTTAAAAGAGAGCGAAATTAATAAGTGAAATATTATTATTTATTACAATTCATGAATAATAAATAACTGGAAGGACTTATTGTTCATTTTGATATGCTAAGAAATCTGGTACACAAACTAGTGTCTCCCAAGTTATCAGTAATAATGCCAAAGCTAGCAATCAGGGCCTCACCAAAGAAGCTGACAGAAATTATTGGCCACATTTCTGGAGGATATGTATATACCATTGAAATCAGGTGCAAGAATTCAATGCCTTTAGAAATTTTACTCTCTAAGTTATATAGGAAAGATGGATTATTCAAGAGATAATCACCAAAAAAAACATTAATTTGTCTATAAACTAAGCCCTCAGTTGGAGTACTCTTTCACAGTATTTATAACCTGACTTTAGAGAAATAAATTATTTTGTAAGGTGGCAAGTTTCTTTAATGAATGATTATTTAAACAGGATATTTAAGACTTTTAATAAGCTTGTCAAACTTGGTACTTTTCTCTGTTTTTACATAATGAAGTCTTTCCTGAGACAGCAGCACACACAAGCAGAATTTTTAAATGAGAGACCTAATTTTTGGCAGGTTTAGGTCTAAGTCCCTTGGTTCTCAAGAGTCTTCTTTATTTCAGGTTCCATCAGCAATGTACAATGCTAACTCACATCCAAGCATATCCCAGAAATCTCTCCTGAGATATTTAGCCATGTGACTTTGAAGATTACTGAAAAGATCAAGAACAGGAACTTTCTCTATTTTTCTCTCAGATTCTTTTAAATCTGTCACTATGACATAACCTTTGAAATAAATATAGCCATATGAAGTGATAGAAGAAAAAAAAAAGGCAAGTTTTATGAAAAATTATATTCAAATCCTGCTTGGAATGAGATCCCACTGGTTTGAATGGGATCATAATTGGGCCCCACATATCATCTAGTTAAACCTTAATATTGCAACAAAGAATGGTCATTGTTTTGAGACCAATTTAATACTTGAAGTGGGGTCACGCATGCGCAGCGTGATGAACTCCATTCTAAGCTCTGAATTTGTCTGCATTAAGTCAGGCAAGCTAAGGTATTTGAACATCTGCAGTTGAAATGAATCTGTCTTTTTAACATTTAAATGAACAGTAGGAATAAAAATAGCTGGGTACTGAAGAATGTACAGTAAACTCTTGAGTAAAGCACAGAAATAAGCATAAATGGCACTTGCAAATTAATCCTTTAGTCTAATGTAGGATTTTAAATAAATATAAAATAAAGGAACATTTCCCATGTATTCGTGCTGCTTGTAGTTCCTGACTCAATTCCACTTCACATGCCTTCTACATTATTCTAAAAAAAAAACCCCTTTGACTGGAGTTGTATCAAAAAAGAATGTCTGGGTGCTAGGAGACAAGATGGGAAAGTAGAACTTGACAAAGAAGCAGGAAAATTCTCTTAGTGTACCAGAGAAGTCACACTAAGTAGTAGGGCTATATGCAGACTGCCTTCTGCCTCCCCAGATGACAGGTGTTACTCCAGCATCTTTGGTACTTTACAAACATCATTTGAAAGAAGAGCTACACAGATAAGCTTGATTTATTCCCTTGTCTTCTCACAACTGAGATTAAAACAAATTGGGCAGATGGGCAAGTCTTCCAATTCAGTCTCATCCGAACATGCTCCTTCATAAATTTCATATTCATCTAGGGAAGAAACAAAAACCACAGACACACAAAAAACACACACAATTCTGGCTCTGTCAGTCTAGAATGTGGACGTTAGTGGAGCAATGGAACTGTTGAGACCTCTATAAGAAAATAGGGAAACGATGTATTTGGAGATCAGCTGCAAATATGGAATATCTTTTTTTTTTTTTTTTTTTATCTTGCATGAGAAGTAAAAATAATTTTAAACCACTTTTAGGACAGTATTTAGAACCTTTTATTTTACTGCTCTGAAAAAAAAAAGCATTCTAATGAAAATTTACCTAAGGGAATCCATAACAGAAGATGAAAAGGGATGAGCATCATTGTGAGTAACTTTGTTCGTGTTTATAATTCATTAAATCAATAGGATAAAGTTATTAACTTTATGCATAACTATTTGCTAGATTTAAGTTGTGGTTAGCACCTTGAAGTTTAAAAGAAGTTTTGCTATTTTGGGAATATTTATGTGACTTAGAATTAAAATTCATAGCATTAAAAAAATATCTTACAACTGCATTTTCTAATATACCCTCCTCAGAAAACCTACATATTAGTGATTGTAACTGTATTTGAATACCTGAGACTGGATAAAGTAAGTAAAATACTCATTCATTAGCAAAATGAAACTTCTAGGAAAGCTTCAACTTGTAAAGGATGTCTCAGGACTTATCAAAATCAAGATAATACAGGAGATTAGAATTTGCATCCAAACATGGTTTAATAGTGCATTTTTCATCCTTTTTATCCATCACACAGACTTAGAGTTTTGCTAGTACTGTGTTTCCGTAGCCAAAAAATAGTGACAATTCAAAAAGCTTTTGCAGAGGTTTTAACTTGTTATTGACAAAAAAAAAAAAACCAAACACCACCTTTTAAATGTTTTCTGTGGAGATGTGTTAGAGTACAGTCTTCTAAGATAATGAACACTAGAATTTGAGAGTGTTCTCTTTAAATTCAAATATTAATGGACTATATTTTCTGAAGCAGAAAGTTACACATTCTGTTTCCTGTGATGAATTAGGGTTGTTCAAAAGATCGCTGTGCAGGATGCATATATGTTGCCATGGATCATTACAGCAGTCTATCATATGAATGTGTGTTTAAATAAGTTTTGCAACACTTTATTTAGCAGGTTATAGCAAATAATGAACCTTATGGACCTTATATGAGATATTACTCCACTAATGACTTACTTATGTTTATAGAAAGCTGGAACCTATTCAGATAGAAACTCAAATCAATATTTTCAAGGTTCTAGTTTCTAAAGAATTATAAAGCTTATAAAGATTACTTAATTGTTTTGTATTAATAACAGAATTTGATTGGTCTGAAACATTTATTATTTACTTTTTCCTAGTTTTAATGCATAAAAGTAGCATTTATGCTATGAAGTATGAGAATACAAGGATTTGTCTACTAACCCTTTTCTATTTCAGCCAATAATATAAAATTACTATGCTAACTGTGGTCTTGATACTAGCTGTTGAATACAGTTGCTGCAGCAATAGTAATTGTTTTGTTTAGTTTGGAAGAAATAAGCGAAATTGATTAGTTTTCCTATTGTTTGCCACCACCCCCAATCCATTCTTTTAGTCAGGTTTAATGTAAATTATTAACACTTATCTGTAAGAGATATGTCCCATTCTTTTCATAATTACACATATTAACAGTGACTTTTAGATAAAAAAAGGTGCAGTTGTTGAGGAATATCTAGTAGAAATGCAAATGCAGCTACAAATAAATAAGCACTATTTAATTACTATTTTCATTTATAAAATAGTATAATTCAAATGCATTACTACCAAGTACTTATAGTGATTTCAAATGGATCTCATGTTGACAAGCACCATGTTCCACCTCTAAGTTTTACTTTTACCCATCTTTTATTTCATCCTTAAATCTAAAAATAATCTATATTTTTATAATATATATATTTTCAATATAAAACTGATAATTGTATTGGAGAAAATAACACACAATAATTTTGTGCTACAGTGTGTGCTGCCTAGATATGGCCCCAGAGAAGTCATCAGGGTTCAGGACAGGTAAATGAACATACTCATATACAGCCTTAGGGCTCTGGAAGATTATTTGCTAAGTATATTATATCAAAATTCTGGTCAGTATCAGTTTTTTAACATATCAGCATCAGAGTTCCATAAAAGTACATAATTTATCTCTTGAGGGGGAGTAATTTTTGGCTATAGTAATGGATTTCATCATCATTATCACAAATGAATATTTAATTCCTCCCAAATTATTGTACAATTTATAAGATTATCTACAAGTACTAACTCATACTTCAGAGTGTCCCATTTACTATATTGGGTACTAATTCTTTAGAGATAAATAAAAATAATATGCTTTCAACTCACAAATTCTGCTCTATTTATATCCCAAGTAAACAAATAATAAAAAAGATAAAAATACACATTTAATTTTTTATTATTTTATTTTGTGCACATGGTAAGTAATGAAATCACTTTGTACACTATAAATGGTATGAGCCTTACCAAATCATCCAAAGACTTCAAGACCAACTGATTTTTTTCAGTTTTAAACCACCAAGGCTGCTTCAATTTATAGGTAAGAAACATGTAAGTACTCTTTGTGTTTTCCTTATGCTTACATTTGTGCTGTTCAGCTATTCATGCTAAGGTGGCCCACAAAATTTATGTTGGCCTTTGGCTGGACTTTTGGGTCACTTCTGCAAATACAGATAGAGCTCTCAATATGATGGGAATGTTTTCTTTGTTCAAGGATGACAATAATTAAGATGCATATACAAATACATATTTGCCTTTCAACATTGTAAACAAAATGTTAAAAAAAGTAAGTCTAGGTTTTATCCCACTGGAAACTGACAGAGGTTGTAAGCAGAAATGAGAATAAATATTGTTACAATTTCTCACTGTTCTGCATATACTAAAAACCTAAGGATAGAAAATGCAGATGGGTTGTGGGTTGATGAGAGCATTGTGCCCAGTTTACATTACAGAGCATTTGTTAACTTTTAAATGATAGCAATATAACGCTGACAGTTGGATAAATAACACAAACAACTTCTTCCACACATAACAACAATGTGTAATGAGGTAGTCGGAAAAACATTCAATTTTTTTCCTTTGTTTTCCTTACAGCTTTTGGAAATAGAATGTTAACTTTAGTCTCTTCCACAAATCAATGCAACCAAACAATAACTTGTTTTTTTATTAATCTTTTCCTGCAGCAGCACAGGATTCATGTTTTGTAATTTTATTTTTTTTTTATTTTAATCCTTTCCATACAGCTATTGAGGAGAGTATTTGTTATGGATAAGGTTTGTAAATGATTGATACTGAACCTACTAGATCTGTGACTCTTTTTTGCTTTTCTTTCTGTCCTCTCTTAGTTTTAACAAAAATAAAGTCTATTATTCAGTCTATTATTCTAAAATTCACTGATTTTTTTTTTACCATTTATTTGGCACTCATGGAATTCTAAGCACATCAATATCTTTAATATCGCAAATAATTCACTTAGTAGTAATAGTCAGCTTTTCTACAGAGTTTTTTTTCAAATTCATTAGACAATTTACCACATATCATAGACATTCCCTTGGAGGTCTAGTTAGAGACAGAATGTATTTCGTTTGGACAACATTTATAATCTAACTAACTAATTTTCTTTTGCCCAGTTTATTTTGCTCCCTTTGAGAGCACTAAGATATAGCCAACATCTTTACTACTTCTTAACAACCGGGATGGAAACATCACAAATTTTAATGCAATGTTTCAGTGTTTGCATAATTTTTTATCTTTTTTACTACTTGTAGTTTTTCTAATTCCTAAGACATTCCTTTTTTTTTTTTTTTAATTTCTTTCTGTCGTGGTTTAAACCCAGTTTCTACTCCCCACCCCCTCTCTCTTTCCTCTACCCCTTCCTCCCCGCTCCCGGAGAAGAACTGAAGGCATATAACTCCCACGGGTTGAGATAAGAACAGTCCAGTAACTAAGGTATAACACAAATCACTACTGCTATCACCAGTGATGATAAGAAAATAACAAGGAAAGAAAGTACGATACCACCCACCAAAAACAAGCCTGACTGGGAAGTGTGTATCCATCCAGGTAACTCTCACTTACATCCTGGGCATGACGTGCTGTGGCATGGAATACCTCTTTGGGTAATTTGGGTCAGATGTCTTGTCTCTGCTTCCTCCCGGCCTCCCCTCCTTCCTGCAGAGCATGAGACTCAAAAAGTCCTTGGTCAGAATAAACATTACTAAGCGACAACTAAAAACAGTGGTGTTATCAGCTATGTTCCTAGGCTGAGTCAAAACACAGTGCTGCACCAGCTACTAAGGAGAAAAAATGACTGCTACTGCTGAACCCAGGACACTTTCTTTCTGCTAGAGGTGTGAATTTCATACTCACAGACAAGGAACATCCAAACAGCCGTGTTCTTTATCTCATATCAAGGTATTTGTTTATGTAATTTCTCTGAAATTACTTGTGTTTTGTAATGCTATCCAGTACATTAAAAAAAGACAAACCTGCTTCACAACTTTGTGAAAGCTTTCCTGAACCCTATAAATGTACCAAAAAATAGCCCAGGACTCCGTGAGATGGTTGAACAGCATTCAAATATTTAACATTCCTGTTATTATGGTGCAAAAGTACTGTACATTACAGACAAAATATAATTTAAATTTATAAAATAACAGTTCTGAAAATCTGGGTTTGATTATTTAAGCTAATTCACAAGTGTGCTTGCAGTTTTTTATAAGTTTTGCTAGCTTAGTTCCATGCAATTGTGGCTGTGCTTTTCCCTGTTTCTGAATAAATTGTTGTACCTCACTTATTGTTTTTATGTTTGATTGAAATATTTATATTTTTTAATCCATAAATAAAAGTTTCTTTGCTATTTAGAAACTATTGAATATACATAATATTATATGGCACTGGAGAGTAAGAAAGAGTAAGGAATATCTCTGAAGTATCTTTTAAAATGTGTTGCCCATTTTTGGCTAATTTCTTTTCTGCCACTTTATAAGACTATGAATACTGAATTAGTTTTTGTTCATTTCTTTTTATCCAAAGTGTTTCTTAAGCTAACTTAACTCTTAGTGGTTTATGCTGAAGAACTTGTAAAACTTCATGATCTTCAGTGTAGGGGATTACAGTCTATGTTAGGGAACACTGTACAGAAGGAAGATAGTAATGTTTCTATTCAACAAGCTTAGTACTACAAAACATAGTTTTCAAAATAAAGTGAAAAAAGATACTATATTATTTTTATCTTAAATGCTATTTAAATTTATCATGCAATAATGATATGCAATGTAAAATTTACTCAATGATGTCATTCGAAGTATGCAAAATAAAATTTAAGAAAAGGTGAACTGGGGGTCATTTTATGATGACCAAATAACTTTTTAAACTTTAACACATGAATTTCCCTGTTGGGATGTCAGATAAGCCCATGCATGAGTCTTTACAGAAAGAGCATTAAATGACATTGTGAAATAAGTAAGAATGGCTATGCCTGTATTACTGCTAGAGATACTCATACAGAAATTGAATAACCTGTAGGAGATGGTTCCTGAAATAGACCATTCTTTATGGGTCAAGTGTTGTATTCCAACTGCAATGATATCTTACCTCTGCAGGAAAGACAACACTATTTTGAGGAAAATATACTTAACTTTTGAAACTCATTGTTATACAAGACTGTTCCAAATAGCTTTCTGAAATTTAGAATGCGACTGGACACTAACAAGACAGAGGCCATCTCTACTGATCCTCTTGTTCCATTTTCTTTTAGCAGAATATCAGGGGGTAATGCCTTAGGTTCCTAAATCTTCTCCTGAGTTTCCAAGGGCAACTCAAGCTGCTTACTTTCTAGATTGTTTCACCCTCAGGGAATTAAACTTGTTGTTGGTGGCATTCAGCTTGACACTAAGAAATGACATTCAGCTGCCCACAGTGTCTTTTGAGAAACTCTAGGGTATCCTAAACATACTAGTTGGGCTGACAGATACAACTAAAAAATGTATAGGAAATCTGCATCTTTCAGGAGTGTTCTTTAGGGTCTTTTGGGGCATTTTAGTTATCTCAAATGCCAATAGACTTCAGTGCATTGGGTGTCTAAATGAAGACGTCTACTATGTATCAATGTTTACTCGCATGTCAATGTCTTCATGTAAATGAGGTGTCTAAACTTCTGTTATAGTTAGTTTAAATCTAGAACTCCAAGAGCAGTTATTCCAGGAGGTTAGGAGCTCCTCATGAGTGCCCTGTCATGTCTTCCTGCTCTGTGTAGATGGCCTGATTGCCCAGATTGCTTGAAATACATGACGTGTCATAGTATAGGAACCCAGATGAAGCCCTGGAAGTTTTCTCTGATGATTTAGAAGTCTCTTGAGTAATCCACACATGTACATATGCTTGTCTTCTGCAAAGCACTCCTTTGCAATAGGGTTTATTTCTCCTAGTTCTCTTTTCCAGGTATATTTGCATTCCTGTTTTTACAGTAGTGTCCAGCTTTGAAGATACCCTAACGCACATAGGTTCAGACCACGTTAGGATAGGAGAGACATGAAAGTCACACATTATACTGAATGAATGACTGTTCAAATCATATCTGTGTTGCCTGGACACTCTACAGGAGGCTGCTTATGCTAACTTCCATTTCAACATGGTTCTGTCCTCCAAAAATATAGGAAAACTATTTTTGAGTGGAAGCTGGCATTTAGCATATCTCTCCACAGCCACTGAGATGAGATGAATTTATACTGTGAATGGTTTTCTGCTCATAGAGTTACTGCATTCTATTTTCTTTATTGCAAATGTAGGAGCTTGTAACCCCTTAAAGCAGGCATAATTTCTCTATTGTTATAAGGTTTACACAGGTGTATCTCTGTATTCTTTAAAGCTGGCAGCCTAAGTTTGATATAAGTCTTCTTACATTTATTCACCTACAATTATAATTTTAAAAAAAAAAAAAAATAGTAGCTGGATTACTGCTTGATTCTAATGTGTCCTGGGTTTAGCAGTAGCAGTCATTTTTTTCTCCTTCTTAGTATCTGGTGCAAGCACTGTGTTTTTGAGTTTCGGCTTGGGAACAGAACTGATAACAGCAATGTTTTGAGTTACTGCTCAAATGTTTAGTCTAGCAAGGACTTTCTGAGCCTCACACTCTGCCAGGGAGGAAGGGAGGCCAGGAGGAAGCAGGGACAGGACACCTGACCCAAACTGACCAAAGAGATATTCCATACCACAGCACGTCATGTCCAGGATGTAACTGAGAGTTACCCGGAAGGGCTAATGTTCTGCTGGTTGGAGGAGGTTTTGGTCGGTGCTCGGTCGGGTGAGGTGTGGTGAGTTATCTGTTGGTAGGTGGTGAGGTGCTGTATTCTCTTCCCTTGCTATTTCCTTTATCATTATTATTACTGGTGGTAGCAGTAGTGATTTGTGTTATACCTCAGTTACTGAACTGTTCTTATCTCAACCTGTGGGAGTTGCATTCTTTTGATTCTCCTCCCCATCCCTTCGGGAGCAGGGGCAGGGCAAGAAAAGGGGGCTTGAGTGAGTGAATGAGCTGTGTAGCTCGATTTAAACCACGACAGTGTCCCTTTGCTAATCCAGAAATGCTAAGGAAAGACAAGCTGGAAATGCATGAGAAATTAGCCCAAATCCTGTCAACTGTAAAAGAATAATACTTCATCAATACTTGCATTGATTTAACCATATTTATTCCAGATTGGTTTTAGAGCAAATTTAATGCAATTTTGAAGCAGGGTTTATTTTTGTGCAGTATCATCAGGGAGAATGGTGGCTTTGTGACGGTGTTGAGGTTTGGTTTTTTTTCCAGGATTCAGCCAAGCCAAAATAAACTTCTCCTCAAATAAAATATGTACGTTACTAGATAGACCTATGATGACCTAGATAAATCAGTATCTTAAACTCATGTACAGGTCTTTCAGCTTCCTTCATTCATGATGTCAAGTGTTTGCGCTGATGTGTCTCTATGTGTCCATTACATAGAACCATGTAATGGGTACTTGCCTAATAGCATGAGGCAAGATGAGCTAGGGTACATCAGTGATGGGGGTCCAAGGACTGCCCACATCCCCTCAGTAGGTCCCTCTCTCCCTGTACAAAGTACACCTCACTGGCCCATCACAGTTCAAACCAGTCAGCAATAGCTGGACACCAGTGGAGTGGATGGGAGCTGAAAACATCCCTTTTCTGCAACTTATGATTCTCCTAGTGCATTCACAAATAGCGCAAGAGCTGTGTGCTGGATTTCGCATAAACTCACTGAGGCTTTTCTCAGTTCCACACACTTTTATTCCAAACTGAGAATGCCAGTAAATGACTTTTGCACAAAAGTAAGTTGGTTAGGTTTGATTTTTTGCTATTTTTGTGTAAGAGTGCTTGTAGTTCACTCCCAATTGCATACGGATGAATACGACAGTCGCTCATGCATTCTTCCCAGCAATGGTGGCGTATGTTTAAGAAGACAGAATGTGAGTGGCTCTGCTCTGACTTACATCTGTGCAAATCAGCAAATAATCAAATTAATTAATTAAATGTAGCTGCACCAATCAAAAGTTTGAACACCTTATTTAAAATTATTTTGACAAAATATAGCAATTAGATTTGACCTCACGAAAATTTCAACTTTTTATGGGAAAAAAAGAATACATTGATTTCCAGTTTCTCACTTAAACATTTCTTTTTCTCATCACACCTTTCCAGCCGAGCAAATATTTTTCAATTAGGCCTAGTAACCAGTGTTTCCTAAGAGAACTAGGATGAAGAATATTTCCAAAGTATTCAGCTTTCCTGATTCTGACATTTCATTCAGTTTAGGGTAAATGTAGCTTGTCAGGAAAGGCTCTTTTTTTTTTTTTCAGAGAGTCTTCATAATCCAGGTCCTTTTTCCTGGGCACAGCACATCCTACTTTACTTAATTTCTAAGGTAGAACTTGTACAAATTCAAAGCAGATTGCTTCTTCCTCTCCTGTTCTCTAGCCTATTCTTAGTTATCCATACAAGTCTCAATACATTCAGAAAAGCTGTCTTTTGCTTTTTGGCTTTGGGAAGTGGGAATTATTTCTGAAGAACTTTATAAATATTTGCTCTGAATGCCTGAACAAATGAGTTATTTCCTGTGACTTGCCTCTTGATACCTTAAATCTGTTAACATTTTGGCATCAGATCCTCCTTTCCCTCAGTGTCTCAGATCACAGCATGAGTTGATGCCTTATGAAAAAAAGGACAAAGTAATCTCTGGAAACACTGAGAACCAAGAAAAGATAATTAAATAAAAATAGAAAGGAAAACAGCTTAGTCTCATCTGGAAGCAGAGGCTGCACTGAAGGAACGTCAGCAGTTTCTGGTGCCTGTGTTACACTGGTGGTTTTACTATTGTCATTCCCACATTTCCAAAGGGCAGATTTAGAAAGATTTCATGTCAGCAAGTCCCTCCTGCCTCTCAGGCTGCTGTCTGGGATTTGCGAGAGCCTTTCTGCAGAGTGGTCAAAACACACCCAAGAGGAGAGCACAGAATTTGGTTCATTCACAGCTGCTTCTCTACCTGGGGTTTTGCTCCAGCTTCACTCCCTTCACTCTGGCGAGATGCAGGACCAGCCTGTGTGCCTGTTAGCCCGCATGTCTCCCAGTTGGATGTGAAAAATACATCTATTAGACACCAAAAGTTTGCAGTAAGTGCATTTACTGTGCTCAAGAGCCAGGCCCGGAGGATGTCTGCTATCCGATGCTGGGGCTGGGGAGAGATTATTGAAAGGATTATCCTCTAACATGAGGACTGAGTTCCTCTTCAAAACCAGATCCATAGTTTCCAGCAATTCAGGGGTAACTCTGAATCGTAGGGACTGGATGTCCATCGGACAAGAGGAGCGCATGCAGTTCCTAATTCCTGCATGCACTGCTCAGAAGCACCACAACTGCCCAGCACAAAATCACTAGAAAGACAGAAAATACTATCTACATGAGCCAGTTTCAGTCTTTCCTAAAATGACTGCACTCCAGAAGCACTAACAAAGAAGCAGATGTAAGATTTTTTTGTGACTTATCTCCAAGGCAATTATTTATAAATTTTCTTGATTCATTACGTGCCAAGCCTAAATTAATCCCCTGATTTAACAAAAGAAATATATATGCAGCCTCGCACACTGCAACCAATAGCGCAGGCTAAGCAATTTGCTTGATAGATTATTTTTGATAGCATGAAGCGATTTAGTCCTTTTTGAATAGTTTAGGCAGCTAAATAATTTTCTCAAAGAAAAGACCTTGGCTAGAGACAGTTCCTGCTGCATGGTCTTTTATCTAGCTGCCTCTGAAGGCTTGTGAGATGTCAGGGAAAGCCAGCACCAAATGTGGTTGAGAAGTGCACAGAAAAAGCACACACCCAGATATACATGTGCACACACACACGCACATTACACAGAGTAATGTAGAAAACTGCAAAGTATGGTCTTTGTCCCTCTCTCCTCCCTCTCATAATAAAATAAAATTAAATGGCATGAGTCCCTAAAGATTAACATTCCTTAGGTTTAGCTATTTTGCTCATCCAAAAGACATTTTACTCCTAGTTGCCAGAGGCAATGCAAACTGGGAACAACAGGCAGCTGGTATGCTATGGTGTGGTTTTGTCTGTGCTGTAATCTCCGCTGCATCAGCTACAGATATGAAGAAGGGGCAACGCTATTTATGCCGTGTATGTCACAACTTCTTGCTCAAAGCATCGGAAAGTTCATGTTTGGAGGCTGATACTGTTTTCTCCTCCACTCCACCCAATCAGTAATTGTTATTACTTTTTTAATGAAAGTCAGCAAAGTACAGTATTTTAATTTAAGCTGTCAGTCAAAAGCAATGGAAGAGCTAGAGAAGGCCTGACACTGCTTCTTTTCTGTGTGCTGAGTAAAGCTATGCTGGCAGTATGTTTGAACACAAATGAGGAAGGAAGGACCAGGGCCAGAATAATTAGCAACCAGGCCTTACCTAGGACAAATATGAGGGAATAAAGCCATGAAAATATGCAGCTTATTTACTGATTCTAAAGCAGATGTGGCTGCTTTTCACAGGAATTAAAAAATAATCAAGGCAATAGAAACTGTGTTCTGTGTTGTTAGAGTATCTGATGGAAACTCTGCTCTTGCCAAGGGCAGGAAATTTAAACTCAAAACAGGAGGTGTCAAATAAATGTCCACAATTGTACACAGCATGGTGCTGGCCGTAGCCAAACAACTGAACAGAGCAATGCAAAGCTGTGAGTACTCCTAACCTGGAGGCCAGACTTGAAAACCATCCACGTGTCCAGGCAGAGGATGCCACCTGCCGCACTTGGTCCCTTGGGGCTGTAGGTTCTCCCCGTTCAGGTTCTCCAGGGCTCTAGATCCAAACCCATCTCTAGAACAGCACACTGCAGTGGAGTAGACAAGTGAAGGTAAACAAGGCAAATCCACCCTTCTCCACCTAGGAGCACCCACTGACAATGGGAAGAGGAAGGTTCTGGCTCAAGATGTGATGGCAGGTCCTGGGACTCAGACTGTCCCTAGCTGCAGGGACATGTGTGCACATGAAAGGGAGGAGAGACTGCCTCATGCCTTTTCTATTCCTTATCAAACTATTCTTCATAGAATCATGGAACCAATTAGGTTGGAAAAGACCTTTAACATCATTGAGTCCAATCATTAACCCTAACAACGCAAGCCCACCACTTAACCATGTCCTTAAGCGTATCTAAGCATTTTTAAAATACTTCCAGGGGTGGTGAATCCGCCACTTCCCTGGGCAGCCTGTTCCAGTGCTTGTCAGCACCTTTCAGTGAGAAAACTTTTCCTAATATACAATCTAAACTTCCCCTGGCACAACTTGAGGCCGTTTCCTCTTGTCCTTGTTACCTGGGAGAGTGACTGCCACCCACCTTGTTACTAACTCCACTTATGTAGGTAGCTATCAAGAGCAACAGGGCCTCCCCTGAGCCTCCTCTTCTGCAGGTTAAACAACCCTAAATCCACCAACTGCTCCTCACAGGACTTGTTCTCCAGACCCTTCATCGCTCTTCTTTGGACCCATTCCAGCACCTCAATGTCTTTCTTGCAGTGAAGGGCCCAGAACTAAACACAGTAAACACAGTATTCGAGGTGCCGCTTACCACTGCCAAATACAAGGGGAGGGATCTTAAACTCAGCCTTAAATGAGACACAATGCAATTCCTGATTAAATTACTACATTAGTTATGTTTGACATGTTATAACTTTGCATACTAAGAAACTAGAAATAAAAAAATAGAGAGCTATATGCAAATGGGAAGGATGTACCAGGCAGCATTAGGCTTCAATCATTTTGTCTGACATGTTCAATTTGACTCCTTCAGTCACTTTGTCAAAGGGCCACAAGTCCAACTTGATTTTACTTCCAGCATTCTGGGACTTGTTATTTGCTATTCACACTGTTATTAATTCTGGCTGCATGAACATTTTCATTATGAGAGGGAAGGGAGGAAACCAAAGATAACTCAGTGAGCATTATTCCCGTTTAGGTGCTCCTCTGAGATTTCCTTTTGACTAGACTGTATTTCATTAGTTCGAGGGACATTCTGGCATGGATGTCTAATTAGATCTGCTTAATGGATTTCTTGTCACAGAGGCATGTAGATCTTTCTATGAAAGACAAGGCTTGTATTGAGAGATAATATCTTCTATTAGATTTCCAGATAGAATTGAAAGAAATGGGCACAATTTTCAGTTTCTCTAGAAAAAAAAACCAAACCCTGTAATATTCTGCAACAACCTTTTCCTTTCTTGCTTCTTCAGATATTCTGAAGTCACTTCAGGACACATCATAGCCTCATGTGTTAGCAATCACTTGTTTTTCACTAAGAGCTTTTGCCATATCTGTATTTTTCTAATTTCTTCCAGTGTTTTAGTCTTCTGACATTTACCTGCTTTTACAAGCCATTGCTTGTTGTATCCTATGAATATTTATATCCAGTTTTACTTGTTCAGAGGGGGAAGGGATCCCAGATGGGGTTTCCTTCCGAGTTTCTATGCCCAGACATCACCAGCTCCCAGAGATTACAAAATACTACTTAAGTCAATGTGATTTTTGTTTTATTGCCTACATGACTTGAATGCATATTCAGCAGCTGCATACATTGTCAATCTGTACACCCAATACCACCCTTAGAATATCCATTCTTCATTCTTCAAATAATAGAGTCCTAAAATCTTTAGAGAGAGAGGAGTTGCTGGGCCTAGCTTGTTTGTTGGCTTGAATGCCATAACAGCAGCTCAGAATATGCACTTACAGGAGTTGAGCTTTATTTTTCTGACACTGGAGGTATTTAAAGTAACTTACAAAGCAGATTCTACCTAATATATTAGACATTGCATAGGAATCTAATTCATGTAGCTGATTCATATTTTTTTATGCCACATACTAATATATTCTGCAAAATATATTACTACAATTTGAAAAACTTCAGTTCTTGTAATAACTAGTTTAGTACACTCAAGGGATATTCCTTGAGTCTCAGGATGCCTATTTCAACAAGAACTGCAGATCTTCTCACTTGCATATGACCCTACCTTCACAAAGACCTGTGTGAGTCTCTGTATGTCATAAAAAAAAATCACCTCTTCTATTTGCAAAAAGCATGGTATTGTGATATAAACATAGAAAAAATGGGTTTCTGTTGGGTTAGCTGTAGAGAGTAGAAATTAATTATCTCACATATAGTTTCTTTTCCAAAGAACAGAGGGAAATTTAAATCAGTTCCTGCCCTCTCAAAAGACAGCTTTATTTTTTAAGCACATTCAGGTATGTGTCAAAGATGGTTTTAAAAAGCCTCCGTTTTAGGATAACTCAGTGCTTATTTTCAAAGGTTAGCTAAAAAGAAACCTCTAAAAATCAGTCTGAGATATTTGAAATTTAGCACCTGAAAACAGAAGCTGCAGAAGTGTTTTTCTTATGAACAAAATAATCTGAGTTTTGATTAGTTCAAGCTTATTAAAACTTAAATTTAAGCACACCTGATACCTGATACAGTCACACCTTAAAATAATATAGCCTTTCTATTTTGCAAAATTACATCTTTCCCCAAGTCCAAACAAGGAAATAAACCTCCCTCGTGCATATCATGTAAAGTCATTTGCAATATTGGTAACAGTTACAGGATATCTTAAAAAGGGTATCTTGATGCCCAGCAACCACTCTGGAGCAGATTTGCAAAAAGCAAGCTGATAAAACAAAATAGTTCCATTTGGTAAGCTGGAAACTGGTTGCCACGCTTATCTATTATCCCCAGACACAAAGCCCATAAAGGGTTCAACTTCAGCCTACATCAGTAATGACTGAAAGCCATTAGTGTACATAATGGCCGCTTGGTGGCCTGTAAGGAATGAATGGATTGTCTCAGTTCATGCAGGACAGGCATCCACATCACAGGAACCACAAAGCATTGCACAGGGAGGGTGACTGAGTTGCCCTCTCCCCCCAGAAACCCCTTCCTCCAAGCGCAAGTGGAAAACCAGGTATTTTCCACTCTCAATTAGCTCCTTCTCTCAACCATGACACTCACTTTTAGGAAGGAAGAAGAAAAAAGTCTGAAGCTTCACGATAAACTCTGGGGATTAATAAAGGCAGTTTGGTTTACAGGATAAAGTAGAGCCTTTATCACCTGAAGTTCAATCTACCAACTTAAAAAAAAACCCATGAAATCACAGGACTGGCTTCAATACCACATGAAATAAGCTAAAATAAAGACTGTATTTGGGCAAGTATTTGTAAAAGATAAAGGAAGAAGGATACCCAAGATTGAAGGTCATGCTAGGTATTTTTCCCACCCTGCAAAGCTTACAGTGCTGAATGGAGTGTTGTAGTAACACAGAGCATAACAGTAGCCAGAGATTTAAGAACATAGATGAGGAGAGGGATGGGTCCAGGAGAGAATCTCAGCTTCGCAGAAGTGAAGGGAGTTACAATCTTTCAAATTATCTTCTTTTTCCTTGCTGCTTTGGACGCTTCATTTTTTTCCTAAAACTTAGAGTCTCCTTTTAAGCTCCTGGTCTCTTCAGGGTACAATTTATCACAATCCCATATTATTTTCAAATGCAGTAAAGTATAAAGGCAAAAAAGGGAAGATGAACTCTGTTTAATCCCTCTGTTGCACTGCAGTAAGAGCAAGCAAGCAGGGAGGTGTTAAGTTTACGAGGAAGGCAGGAGAAGAAATGGGAACAGAGTAATCTCCTTGCAACTGGGTTTGGAGAAAAGGCAGTAATAAGCTTTTTCAGAGCACAGCTGTTTGGTCGTAGAGCAGAAAAGCACTTTCAACCTCAGACTGACATCATTCGGCACCTCCATAACTGGCAGGGGGAAGAACACGCTGTTTTTTTTTTTTTTTACACAGCTGTGAAGTACATGCCACAAGATATTTTAGCTGCAGTGAGGGCCATGTACAGACATCAAAGGCTAGTACTGGATGCAAAGGAATGAGAAATGCAGTTTATTTCTCATAATGAGAAAAGCGACTTACGCTTTATCAAACCCTAACTTCTAATGGGAATTACATAACTCCCCTCTCTGCTGACTTCCAAATAGCCATCAAATATTAAACAGACAAGCGAGAGCTCTGAAAGGAGGCTGTTTGGTCACAGCGATGCAGCCTTTATGTGCACGTGTGTGTTCATGTGCCTCCTTGTATATGAGCAAGAGAGTCTTCATAGTAGGGTGGATCCTGGAGGCCAGTGAATAAAGCTGTAATGCTTCCACTCTGTTTCATTCCCACCATTCCCAATTGCCCCAGGAGGCAGGTGTCCCAGAGAGGCCAAGCAGGAAGGGAAGGAATTGGGTCAGATGTTGTCTGCAGCCACTCTGACAGTGAAGTTAATGAGCTGACAGGGATGGGCTGTTATCAGCCTGAAGCCCCACAAGAAATGCGATCTGTTAGAGATAGCAGTGGTGCCAATCCTCTCAGTTGCGGGAATTTTTTTGAGATCCAGTGATGGAATAACATGAAAATCTTGGCTTTTCCCTAAAGATTCCCTGGACCCTGTGATTGAAGTAAATCTTGCAGTTTTTCCTAGAGAGGAGGAAGAGAAAAAAGGCTGTCTCTTAGATTCTTGATACTTGGTGTTGGCAGTATTGGGATTGTGTCTAGAACCACCAAATCAAGAACTGGGAAGAAGATGAAACACAGGGGAAAAACTTTGCTGGGCATCCTCAAGACTAACCTTCAGTTTAAATATACTTCCTTGGAGTGCTGAGTTAGCAAAGGGAGGTAAGCCCTCCTGACAGTGAAAGAGGCTTTTCAAGTGGATCAAAGACCTGGAAGGGAAAGAGAAGTGGGATGTTTCCACTGACTTCCAGGTGGTTTTGTAATAAGATGAAGTATAATTTGATTCTTTTTGTACTCTCTGCTGACATAGCCATTTTCACAGAGGGAATAAAAACAACTTCAGGATTGTGGGGAGCAAGACAGAACTGCTGACTGCTTGATTTCAAGTAGTTCACCAATCATTACAGCCTAGTCAAAAGCACACTGGACAAATATATAAAGAAATGCGCTAAGGTCAACTATATTTTTTAATTTTTTGATCCTGAGAAAAGGAAAAGAAATATGAGGGGATGAGGGGAAAGTGAAGCTGAAGAGTATAAAAATGTTTATCCAATATAAACAATGTAAGATATATTTTTTAAAGATTTATATATCTTTATAAATATAAAGATTTATATCTCTTTAAAGATTTTCTTACAGATTTATTTAAAAATTTAATCAATTAGAATTAAATTCAGATCAGCACTTGAACCATATCACTGTCAGATAAGTTGAGATCTGAGTGTGACATGTGTTACTACAGGTTCTAACTATAAGGCACTCACTCCAGAATTCAGGATATTTACATCTGAGGTTTTCATACTCCGGGTGGAATTAAAGAGACAAGGAAGGATTTATTTCAAAACTTACATTTAAATAATACCTTCTTTGACAAAATACAGACACATATAGAATAACCCAGGTTTTGGTACATCTTTCGTAAAAGTTGATAACATTATTATGGAATAACCTTATTTTGTTTATGCACTGTGTATACGTGTGTATGTGAAGTTTCTTAATTTATTCATCCCTAGCGATGTTCAAGGCCAGGTTGGACAGGGCCTTGGGTGGCATGGTTTAGTGGGAGGTGTCCCTGCCTAGTTAGAACTAGATGATCTTAAGGTCCTTTCCAACCGTAACTATTCTGTGATTCTATGATTTAGAAGCCTTTTCAACAAGCAAAGTTGCTAGTGAATTCCTTATTCCATCTAGTAAAAACATCTTCAATTACTATCAAAAGAAATATATTCACCTGTTAGTGGTTAATGTCATCAACAACATGGTGAGTAGCCCTGTATGAAAAAGAAGGTAGTCTCGTATCCACATTTTAAAGATAATTAAAAATCAGACCTAAACCAGCCGTTTACATGACTCCCAAGAACCATAACAGAAGGAAAAGAAAAAAGCCAGTGAGAAAACATATGCTAATGTATCTTCCTCTGAAAGGTAACTGATGATTAAACAAAAAACAGTCAATTGAAGGCAGCAATGTTTCTGGCAACAGGCAAAATTATTCCATGAGTCTCCTCAACATGCCATGCATCATTTTGGCCATTTTGATGAAGCTTCTCATTAACTGCCCATTTTTGCCATTTTACATAAAACCCAAAAGCAGACATTGAAAATTGCCCATCTTATGGTCTGCCTTTGAGGCAGCCATGTCCCAGAATTCAGTCTCATTTCCAAAAAAATGAGTTTTTTCCCAAATCTTTTTTATCACACCCATACAACGCAACCTACCAAGAGGCATCTCAACCCGGACTGCCTGGATGAGGGGACCTGGCACCACAGATGACAGAGAGCAGCAAAGCCCATGGTGAAGTCATGGCAGATCCCACTCTCACAGCTTTCTCCTTGCAGAGATGCACCTGATTCCAGCTGATGCTCACCAACCACTCTGGAGCAAATCAAGCAGTTCATGGAGCAACATGTTTGCTCTTAAACTCACCTCTTCAGTGTATTAGCTCAACCTATATTAAACTAACACTCTGAAGATGTAAGTTCAAGGATTAATGCCATATTTATGCAAACAATGGCAAGCCTTTTGCAGTAAATGGAAGCCCACAGCTAGGTTTAACTTAGCAGTACCTGTCATGAATAAATGCACTTTAATGCTAACTGCTGGCATCACAGCTAAGCTCACTAATTTTTATAATTTGGCCAGCATTAGTCCTTTCATCAATCAGTTTGGTATTCTAAAGCTTTTTTCCCCTCTCAGAAATCATCTGTGCCTTTGGGATTTCTTTCAATCAGCTTTCAATAGAAATATGCTACTGCTATGAATGGGGTATTAAAGGGCAGACTGATGGCAGAGTGAACTTTCCCTTACAGGTTTATGGTCAACAGGCACCAATAAAAAGAGTACAAAGCGAAGTGGTCTTTTTAGCTACCACTTAAAAGCACCAATTATTTCTTGAAGCTCAGGTACTAGACTTAAATGACCCAAATAAAAAGAAAACTGAAATGATAACAGTGCAGTGATTGACAGCAGGCAACTCCACATTGAATGACATACTGAGACTCTGATTTTCTCCAAAGGTCTGCATAAGACTCCCACACAGCTTTATCCTTCATGTGTTTGAGAGTACCCTGCTCAACAGCAAGAGGTAATATTGCTGTGGTTTCTCATGCCTCCCTGGAATATGATCACAGACCCAACAAGTACTTTTTGTAGTCCCACACAGTCACAGTCCGAATATCAACTTTTCTTTCAAGTACAACTACTTGTACTTGATTGTTTTTGACAGTGCTTTAAAAGCCAGCTGAGGCAGGAAGGAGGCATAGTGCAGAGAACATGCATATTTTTTACTTGAGACATGTTAAACCCACAGCCCTATTATGACTAGCACTTCAGAGACATTAAGTAAACCCTTTCTGAACATCTATCTTAAAAACTGCCAGTTATGCTTCACTTGTACTGTCCCTCTTTAATTCCATGAGGTAAGGTATGGCTTGTCCTGTAATAATGTTGCAAAAAATTAATGAATCCTGTAATTACTCAGCATGGCTACAGTGTGTGGAGCACGGGTCAGGATGCAGCACCAGTGGTCACCATCCAGCTGCTTTCCTGCCACCGGTGCTCTAACTGTCCCCATTCCCTCCCTCTTTTCTTCATTTTCTTTCTCTAAAATATGTATTTCTTTGCCTAACTCATTGCTTCTCCTTTGCCCACACACAGATATTGTATGAGCTTGCACTGCTATCTGGGTTTAATTAACCATACTTATATAATGTAGCAATACAATTTCGATATGACTGCTATGTTAGGAATAGTGGAGTAATATAATGGTCTACTGAAGCGTAGCATTGTCTGTTAAATTGAAGGTGCTGCATCTCCTAAAACACAGCAAGCAAAGCCACCCACATACTTCATGTACTATTAAAACATCCTTATTCAATTTCACTCTCAAATAGACTTCAGAAAGGAAAAATGGTATCTTGTAAAAACATAAGGTGTCCTGAAACTAAATGCATATTGGTTTATGATGAAAAAATGCCCTCCTGTCACCAGCTGGAAACATTATCCACTCAGCACAGAAAATGTATTGGGAGAATGGACTGAAGCAAGGAAATCCATGTCATGAGATTGGCTTGAGAAATGTTGCAGCTCATGCATATGGTCACCTATTGGCTAATACCTCTGGATGCTTTCTCATATTCTTTATTTTCATGATCTCAAATGTGTTGCATGCACACGCACGCATACACAAGGGAAAAAATGGTGCAGATGTCTTAACTATTGCATGATGATCAACACGTTTCAAGACATTTCTCTGTCCAAGTCCACAGGTAACATTTCTACTGCCACAGTCAAGAGAAAAGTCACACCACTAAAGCCATATGTGTAGATGAAGTCAGGATGATAAAGGAGGGATTATGTTTAGGCAAATTTTGTTTACACATAGTTAGGGATGTTTAAAATCGTCAGGGATCTGAGTGCTGGAGCCAACTTGGAAACAAATGTTCCTGCCTTTGCTTGCAGTAAGATCAGTGCAGTGCTATCAGGAATACTCTGTCTGTGTGAAAACTTTTCCCCTACACTGTTCTAAAGTAAAACTGAGGGATTCAGTGTTTTCCACAACAGCTCAGTAGTTAGGGCGTTCAGTCAGAACAGAAATAGTCAGGCACAGCTGCCTGCTCTGCCCAATTCATCTCAGGCATCTGAGTATTAGTCTCTCAGATCTGAAAGAAGGGTCCTAGACATAATCCGTCAGCAATTTTTCAAACCGGTTCTGTCCAAACCATTCAGCTTTCTATGAAGCATGACACTGGCTGTGCCAAAGTAAGTCCAGCATTGCAGTGTGGAAACAGGGCCCACACAGGAGCTTGGGAGACCAAGGCTCACAGTCCAGGCCAGGAGAATACAATACCCCTCAGAGAGATGTGGGAGAGCTGCAGCCGTGTACACCAATAGGCACCCAAAGAGGAAGAGCATGTTGATCATGGGAGGTGGGTGGGCGAATGCCCCATCCCTGGAAGTATTCAAGGCCAGGTTGGATGGGGCTTTGACAAAGCTGATCTAGTGGAAGGTGTCCCTGCCCATGGCAGGTGGCTTGGAACCGGATGATTTCTGAAGTCCCTTCCAATCCAAATGATGCTATGGACACAGATGTGATCACGATAATCCTACATGGTCTTCTGATCCACTTAACCATTTTCTCAGAACAGTCAAATATGTTGTCACTTTTAACCACACTGTTACATCGGTGAAGTGATGGCCATATCAGCCACGAATGGTCATTATGCAACACTGCGGGGCTGGGGGAAAACGTTCTGCTTTCCCCTCCCTGATCTCTATGATGGCAATGACAGGACATACATCATTTAAGTCAGTTTGGTCAGATGGACCAAATTGGATTACAGAATGTCACAGTAAGCACCTGGATGGCATGAGTCCAGGTATTCTGATGCGGATCATGAAGCACTTTTTGAAGTGCTTAACAAGGAGGAGGGCTGCAGTGCAGCTGGGCTGACACTCACTTTTTTAATATTGAGCAACCCATAAATGCCTTTTTGTATCCGAAGTATTTAAACTCAGGGGTGTCTGGGCTTGCTGCTGTTATGTTTTATGACCCATTAGCAGGTGTGCCACAGAATCCTGTGCAACAGAGCCTGCAAGAGAGAAGCTGCACTGGCAACGTTGGCTGGCAGCACGTCCTTGCTTTGTAAAGCTGGACTTCTTCAAGTGACAGGATCATGAATTAAGGACAAGACAGGAGCAATCATACAGTATACTCAACCAAAAAGCACTTAATAAAGCCTAAAATCCATCCAAATACAGCCTGCAGCAGTTTTGCCACTTTAAAGTCAACATTCAATGGAAAACCTCTCCCATCACAGGACTCTCTCTACATCGCCAATGAACCTCCAATTAGTTTCATTAAGGCAGCTGGCAGCCAGGATGAGGTTTGCCAAGCCATCAACCTGTAGTCTGCAGTGCAGCTTTATCTGTTTAGGATATTGGCACCTTTCCTCTGGGATGTTACCAGAAAATTATGGAAGAGCAAAATCTAGCATTGAAGTACCTCTGGACTTCTCCTGTCACTGGAAAACTGTGCCTGCAAACCAGTTTCCCTTTTTTGTCCAGCACAGGTGCTAGGGAGGCTTTAGAAAGACATGATCAAAGCATTTTGTCAGCCTTGTTTTTCTGATTCAAGGTTTTGTCTACCAGGCAAAATTCCAACTATTAAGAATATGTGTTCCTCTATTCTACTTCTCCACAAGCTATTCTACAAGGCTCCACAAGCAGCCTTTATTACAGATAATAGGCCAGTCCATGACTAGGGTTGAATTGGCAGAAGTACAGAGTGGATTAATCCAGCAAATGATGTTTGCCTGGATTTACAATGATGCAGAAGATGCTCTCACCTGCTTCTGCTCTGCCACTAAGAGACTTAGAGCAGCATGACTGTTAGGTGCCTTAGGAAAAAAATGTATGCTAGCACCCCATTCAGAAATGGTCATCATCATTGCAATATGGCTCAATAAAAAAGTAATTTGGGGAACATAAGAAACTCCATTTTGTATTTTGTGGACAATAACACCCAGTTTTCACCTTCTGATTTATGGGTTTACTTCAAGGTATTCACTGTTAGCTCTACAATCCAGTTAAACATGATTTGTGCTGTTCTGGAAGCCCAGAAAGAATTCAAAATAGACAACTGAGTATTCTTTTCACACCAGGAAATTCTCATTTGGCACAGGACCAACATGGCCAGCTGTACGCAGTGTATGGGACCTGTCAGGGATACTGCTGAGCGAAAAAGGCATGATCAGACTGCAAATTACAGCAACCAAGTTGTTTTGAAGGTTTCTGCCTCCATCCCAAATATCTTTTGGCCTTGCACTACCCAGTGCTGGTGATATCTATTACAGCTGCCTTGGAAGGGAGTGTGATGAAGGAGGCAACCACAGCCTGTGATTTGATGTGATAAATTAAGTACAGCAGAACATTCTCTCTGAAGCAGCAGGTGAAAAGCTGGGCGCAGAAGGTGCCACTCTACCAAATTAATGAGCTTCTCCCTGGGATGTGGTCAGCACAGGATGCCTTTGTGCCAGGTGAGCTTCTTCCAACAGCAGCTTTGGCAGCGTGGCTGCTGGCAAAGCCCTGCCAGCCACAAATCATATCTTGTCATGGCTCAGCTCAACAAAGTTATGCTGGCAAGAAGTCCCAAGGTAAAGGAGCCAAGTCTCGTTAGCCAAGTTTAATAGGCTGTGCTATTGGACTGTACATCTTGGGTGGTTAAAGTTGCTAAAATTTGTGGGCTGAGTTGAACTTGAGGACTGAAAGCACTGAAATACACCTCATGTCATTGCTGTCACCTGATAGTAAAACTTAGTCTATCCTTAAAAGAATTGCAAACCTGCACATCGTGGCAGAGTTATGCCACCTTTCAGGAAATACAGACTCACCAGGAATACATCTCACCAAGGGGCTGGGGACATGAAGCACTCAAACTACTGCTGCTCTGAAGCACCATGCAATGGCTTTGGAGCAACAGACTCCAATTTTCAGGTATTTCTATCATCATTTTATTGTGCAAGCAGATGCTTTCCACATAAATGCTTTGGCCAAAATCCCAATTTTTCACAAAAATTGCCTTGAAGGCAATTTTTCTGCCTTTTTCATTAGGAGCACACATTTAACTTGCAACAAAAGACTGGAAAGCAATGCCCAACTGTCAATCATGTGTTTCCTTAGATTAGAGATCATTTTCACCAGAGAGAAAATGAAAGAAATAGCCTGGTTAGCCCAGAAATTTTGACCAGACACATGGATAAAAGAAACCTAAATTAATCTAACCTATTACACATTTACTCCAACCTTTCCACTAGCTGAGCATATTAGATGTCAACCATCCTCCATCCTTGCACTCTCTCACTGCTCTCCCTACGGTGAGTGGATCTTCTGTATGTTTGCTTTGCTGTGATTCAGCAGCACTTGGCTATATTTTTAAATAAAAGCAGGCCAGGGAGTAAGGCAAGCACTGACTCTTGGTGGCTGACCTCCCTTCGTTGTTTGCCCACTTCCTGCTCTGTTTTGGCCCCAATATCAAGACAGTCTCTGGACGTGGTCC
>JBCJKH010045092.1:30763-47304 GCA_039877255.1 Loriculus beryllinus
GTGTGCAGCTGAAATACTTCTAGCGTATTATTTCATATCCATTAATATACATTCTGCATAAACACCAGAATGCATTACTGTTATTTTCCCATGTCATGCAGAGGCAGGTTGAAGTCTTCAGATGAAATCTGGATTCAAAATGCCTCCACAGAGGAGGGTACATACACAGACCATGCTGGAAGACACCAGCATGGGTGAAAAATACTCTGTGGGCTCTTGCCTTTCATTAGCACTTACACTTCTATGAAAGAAGAGGTCAACAGTAGTTGACTCCAGTCCCAACTGCTGGGAACCAAGAGCCAAAACCTGTTTGGGGATGAGACTAGCAACCACAGAGGATTGTGCAGGAGAGGAGACAGTAAGGAGAGAAGGATATGGGCCTCTGCCACATAGCTCAAAGCCAAGGGAGCTTCACTGACTTCAGAAGGTTGCAAGCCAGCTCCTTGTGAGGAAGCAGGGAGGACTGGCATGGCAGTGTTAAAAGAAAGCACAACATGTTATTACAAAAGCAGTTGTCACTGAGAAAGAGTCACATTCAGCAGGTGGAGATGCTCTGTGGCATCTCATGGAGCACACTGCACTGTTCTCTCCATCCTGGCAAACAAAGTGTCCAACAAAGTGTGCTTCCAGCGCAGAGTCCTCCCAGAAAACAGTTTTAATTGTGTGAATTCAGATAAGTAATTATACTTCAGTCTATTATGCCAGTCATCCAAACCCAATATAAATAGTCATCTTGCTGACAGATAAAACACACGGTGCCAAACTTCTTATAATAACAGGTCAGGCTATTAATTCCATTCAGTTCTGATGATATAATGCCATGGAATATATTTCTGTCCACATTACTGACAATTAATGCAGGCTGCACACTGAGAAGGAAAGCTTTGTGTTCAAGGGGAGTAAAATTTCCATGTAAATGTGGGATAAGGTTCCAAATGGATGGCAAGCCTGAAAAGGAAAGATTTACTACTCAACATACATTTTGCCAAAGCGATTTTTTTTAAATAGTAATAATAGCAGAGAAATGTCCTGCCTGTTAACTAATTGGATTTGTGCAATTCAGACACCCTAATTTATACTGAAATGATTTGCCTGCCTTCCCTCTTTTCAGCCTGGCAGATGGACTAGGCAAAAATGTGAAATTCATGCAGTCATTGCTACTCATGGCCCACTTAATTCACAGGCCTTTGTCAAAATTTCTTTAGTCAAGATTAAAAGAGAGGGTACCATATCCATCATAACCATCTGGACTGAAATTTGCCAATCTGGACTGATTGGACAGAAGCCTAAGCTGTACTAAAGAGCAAAACCCTGCTTGGGCTCAGTGGAAGGAATTCAAGCACAATGGTGACAAGGTGCTCCAGGAGCTGGTCATATTGAGCCCTGCTCTCTCCTCCTCAGCTCCTCTGCCACTTGCAACAAATAGAGATGGACAAGTAAAAAATGCTAATGAAGATGTTAGCATTTTAGTTCCCTTTTTATTTTTTGACAACTGGCAGCATTTATACAAAGCGTGAAAGAATTAAGAACATAGCCTGCAGGCTTTTCATTTAAAAATGAGAAATCGATTAGGTGAATCTATCAAAGCGTCACATTTCCAGCTAAGAAAATTCCTTCTAATGAAAATGTACTGCCTGTTGCTGAGCACAGTTAGAGTACTGACTATGTATTTAGGACTCATCAAAGCTCTGATGTGTTCAAACTCCCTCCAGCCCAGGGTAGAGGATCCGCTCTGGAGAGCTGAGGGGCAGGAGAGGAGCTGAGGTTTGGCCATGTGTAAGTTTACCTCTGATTTCACCCTCTGTTAAGCAGCAACATTTCAGAGAGTATTTGTTAACATCTGTATTTGCAAAAACCAGCAAAGGCACTTTTTCATCTTCATGATCTTCATACTTGTTGATGGTTATCCCCAGCTTTCTGACCTCCAGAGTATAATTCCATGGCAGTCTCCACACAAAGTGGTGCTCACATGCCATCTGTGAATGGAACCCTCTGAAATGAGTCTTATACAACATTGACAGCAAAGAGGAGGGCAATGACCACAAATCTGTTAGAACATTAACTTCTTGGGTTTTTTCTACAGAGTTTTCTACCTGTGGCCAAGTTGTGAGGAAGGCAATAGGGTTTATCTCATTTCGTAGTGAGTGAAATCCTTTCAGGTGCACCACATCCAGGTTTATCCCAGTGTCACCCTTCAATGTCAAACCAAATACTGAGCATAAAGGTCTTCTCCTGTCTGAGATCCAGGCTTTGAGAAGCGAGCAGCTTGGCAGGACAGGAACTGCTTTTATGTATCAGAGTTGTATTTATGAAAATCCATTCTTCCAGTAAATAAATAGTACAAAATGTGATTTACACTATGCCTATGTCTAACATACACACTTCTGAAAAATTGGGTTGTATATCTCATCAGATATGCAGGGTCAAATCTGTAGGTAGCTCCATCGACTTAAAGTTTCTGAAGGCCTTAACTCTGGTTTTGACAGATTTTACTTTAAATGCAGTTGGCTTAGAGAAGACTGACTGTTAAACAAAAATGTTTTCATTCACTGAACAGAACTGATAATTACAATTATAAGTGGTGCATTTATTTTTCACTCATCTGACTTGATTCCATTACCAAACTCTCTTTAAAGATATCATTGTATGTAGCTTGGATTGCAATAAACAACATTGTTGCTTTTGTACCAAGTCTTTGTTTCTATCGGTTTCAAAGCAACAGAAAGAAAAAGTTGTATATTTAAGGAATACCTTTTTTTTTTCCCCTATTTCTTTTTAATAGCCATTTTTTCTTAATATCACCAAGATAGTGATGACAAATCAGAGGCCAAACTCCCTGGAAGTGTAGATAAATCTGATAGCATTATAAGAAACAAAAACATCCTTGTAATACTTGCATGTAAATATTTTATTTTGGCTTATTTATCTTAGCTAAAATGTTTATGAACCTTGTATACACTTTATCTATAAATGAGATTAGCATCCATTGTCTTTTTCTAGAGGGATTACAAATCTCATATAAACACAAAGCTACAAAATAACTCTGTGTGTTAAGTACATATAAAAGAAAACATATTACAAAATATTTTTACTGGCGTAAGATCTCAAACTCCAAAGGAGGAGTTAGGTTCCTTTTAGCTACTTTCACTTGCTTAGGGAAAGAAGCAAGATTAAAATGTGTCAAACAAAGTAGTAGGCAAATGTAGAGAGATGGGGACAACGATAAGGAGAAATGATGCACCCGTATAGAGCTGCAGTCCCAGGAGCCAAAAGTGACCCCTTGTCCAGAGGGAGAGGCCAGCAGCAACGACTCGCAGGTCTCACTCCCATGGAGGACTTACAAAGTAACAAGATTCTGCCTTTCACAGTCAGGTTCTTTTTATTTTCCTCATGTTAAAGGGATTGCACAGTTGGAAAGGATTAAGTATTTGTGGCAAAAGTGGACAAGCATTTATTAAGAGCAGTGCAAAGATAAGGTTATACATGGATAACATGTGCTGATAAAGATGGGGGAGATGTCTCCTACCCAGAGTGTTTTAAAGCCCTTGATCACTGTTGCAATACTAACCAGTTCATTAGAGTTGGGACACATGCAGCAATTTACTAGGAAATGAAGTTTTGAGGTGCCTTAAAGGGAAATGACAAAACTCCCCAGGTTTTCACAGCATCGTTTCCAGAATGCTTTGATGTCTAGGTACATTTAATAAAAATGAAGAAACCAAAGATATAAATTCCTGAAATACTGTGGGAAAAGGGCAGAGAGTGAAATGTAATTCCTGCACAAGAGCTGGGCCTCTCACCTGTGACACCCAATTCCATACCTCTGAGCAGGGGACACGGTTGGGACCTGCCGTAGCTCAGCTGAAGTCCCCATGGCCAGGCAACATGAGCCTGGGCAGGGACCTGACTTCAGCCTCCTCTATCTGCTGAGCCTGCAGCACACAACCATGGTGTACCTGCCCCTCTCATCAGGAAGCTGTGTGACTGAATACACAGCCACTGCCCTCACAGCATCCTTGACAGTAATAATGCGGTCATGCATTATGGATCCTGAACTATCTCATAGGAAACAGAGAAGTCTGTGGGCACAGGGAAGTGCGTTGCCTCCGGTCCCCAAAGTGGGACAGCTCAGGGTCTGGGCAATGCTGTAACCCCCATGCGATAGGGATGGCTGCTTAGCAGTGGGCTGATGAACTGAGGACCACAAGCTCCCTGGGCACTGCTCTACATCCGGCTCCACTGCAGAACACTAGCTTTTTTTCCTCATATAATGAATATTTAAGTAAGCTGTGCTAAGTGAGAACACCATTGGCAAAGTAAAAAAGGTATTCTGGGATCAGCCACTCCCATTCACATTTATAGGAACTGTTCCTGGAAATGGGTTCAAGTCCCCCCCAGGCAGTAAAGGGAATTGAGCCTCTTACATCTTGGGTTAGTGGTATAATTATCTACAACTGAGTAAAAAGGCAATGGGCTCACCCTTCCTCTTTGGTTTTGTAACCTAGGCTTTTATCTTATTTGCTTTTATTACAGAGCTTGAAGATGAAATGTGACATAGAGAAAGAAAAACCACTGGAACAAGATGCATGGCTTTTTTCTTTCTTTATGGGCAAGAAAGAATTGCTTTGGGTTGATTTAAACCATTTTTTTCCCCCAGTTGCTTGCTCTTGGTCAGAGAACTAAAGAATGAAAAAGTGCACTATTAATTGTAGTTGGGATTTTATATCCAGTTCTCCTTGCATTTTCCTTCAAAACAAGCACACACACACACACACAACCTTTGCAACATTAAGAAATGAATGTCACATAAATGAATTAGGTTCTTTAAATGCACAAGTTAAAATCCTCAATATCTTCTTTTTAATGTTACTGTTTTTAAGGGAGATATGTACAGTTCAAATGGTATTTAAGGGTATTACATTCCTCTTCAGGAAAAATGAAGAGTTGTAGATGACCTTAAGTTGTTTCCAAAATTCATTCAAGTTAGAGCACAAAGGGAAAAAGAATCCCTAAGAAAGAAATTTCCGCTTCTCCTTGGGCACACTTCTCTCTTGCAAAGCAGTATTTGGCAAATGTCATTAAAGAGAGTTAATACAGCCTTATCTGTCTCACTGAGACCTGGCAAACTCCGCTATCAGAAAGCTGAAAGTGCTGCTTCTAATTTGTCTTTGTATTACAGTCACGTTGTTGGTCCTGGCTAGTTACCCCAGACTATTGAAATAAAGTAGCAGATAGGAAAGAGGAGGAATTAAAAACAAGAAAGGAGAGGAAAGAAAAAGAAGGAGAGGAAAGAAAAAGAGGAAGAGAAACTGCAGGACACGGACAGTTGCAGCAGCCACCTGACAGGCAGAAAGGGAGGAGAGTGGCTTGCATGGCCCCATAACTGCCTGCAAAAGTAAAATCACCCTTCAACCTCCAGGAAATCTTTCCTTGAGAAAAAGGGGACTAAAACAAATGGCTGTGAAAAAATTTGGCAACTGATAACATTTTTACTATTTGGTTGTCCAAACATGGAAATGGTTTGATGATGATTAAATGTGTTACAAATGAGCAGTTCTCTGGTGTATTTGACCCAGATTAACAGGCTTTGTCTTGCTAACACTGTTGTGAAGGTGAAACAGCGGTAATACTAGGATAACAGCTTCAGGGAAAAGGTTTCTACAGGCAGAGCCTTGGATATCTGGGAAGGAACAAGGTACCTTGCACATAGGGCAAGTCTGCCCACACACATATTACTCATTTCAAAGTCTGAAATTGCTAATCCTCACTACCTCTCCCATAATCAGTGAGGAAATGAGATGTTCATCAAGGTCTAAACCAGATCTCTCTCCCTAACCCTTCGTTCTGGGGACAACAGCATGCAAAAACATTGGCAGGAAAATACTTTTGCCTTGATTAGTAATAGCAGTATCTTGGCTTATGCTTACCACTACTCCAAAACACGTAAATGCCCCAAACTTCCCATCCTGTTAATTAACTTTGTCAGAGGAAAATGAAATCATACTTCATAGGTCAGGCTATTGTCATTATTCATTTAAAAGAACTGTTCCCATACAGCTGATGGCTGGAATAACACAGGATGGACAACAGGCACCAGATGACTTTGCACTGTGTGGAGTCTGACTTCCGTGTGTATTTCAGTGTTATTTCCCAAAGTACATGTCTGTAGTACCTTCAAAATCACTATGTAAGTAAGGCTGAGAACTGCTTACTTCTAAAAACAGTGCTTATTTCGCAGACAGTCCATAATCTGAGAGCTTAAAAATTGTGAGACACAAATGTCACATCAGCTCTGTAAAGCAAGCATTTAATGTGCTCTGCAGAGGGGTAAATTTTGGAACAGATAAGCCCATATCAGACAGTAAATCACTCGACAGAAGTTCTTATCCAGAAAGGCAAGATACTGATGTTGTAGTGCATTTCCACCTATTCAAACATTTCCCCCTAACTCCTCCCATACATGCCCTGCTCAACATTCTAAACAGAAGAGGAGCTCAGTCCAGAGACTCAGCAAGGTATCTTGAAAGAGACTTTTTTTCCACTATTATACAGTGCTAGCATTGAACCTTGTGTTGTCATGGAAATGCTCTTCTTTCTCCGAGATGCCTTTCCTCAGTTTTCATGAATGACAGCTTAAGTACCACAGCTACCACTTATCCACAGATGGGTTTGGCAGTCTAGGGAGTATTTCTCATACTTTTTAATTTAAGCCGGGAATAGAGGTCAAGGTATTCCTCTCTAATCGCTGGCCTTCCTTCTCTTCAATTCCTTTTCTATGCTAGGTGCTATAATCAGTTATATCGATTCACTGATATCCAGATGAAAAGGTATCAGTTTAAAATCACCCACCTTTTAAAATCACATGAAAGTCTGCATTTAAAACTCCTGGTGAAAGAGAGGGAGAAAGAGGAGAATCATCACTGTGTAAAAGAGTATTATCAGCTTCTTCCTTCATCAATGCTGGTATTAAAAACATCACTGTATTTGCATAAAACATGAAAAACACTGAAATAACTTTGAAAAACACCATGTTAGTAAGTGGGAGAAACTATTCTTAACACTAAAATGATCATCTCTTCAGAGTATCCACTAAGACAGACAGCAATGCAGATGACACTGCATTTCTCTCCTGGGAATACCTCCATCAGTATTTTCGAAGATTAAATACCTTGAAATTCTGCCTGGAATCATGGACTAGTTATATTACTTTAAGAGGAATCATTATTTTTTTGTGCTGTTAATGTTCAAAAATGAGATCTGCTCAGGAAGATTTTCTATTGACACAAATCTACCTCATGTTCTCTTTATTTTTGAATGAGAGGAAGTAACCTACACAGAAACTCATGTCACCATACTCACTGTTTCCCTCTTTTGCAGAAGCAAAGGAGAAACAGGACAAGCAAATTAGTCAGCTCACATAAAATCCTTCCTACTTTTCTGTGCTATCTGTGCATACCACCATACTAAAACTCAAGGGTGTCCCCAAGGTACCGCAAAATGCTTCCAGCAAGCATCACCAGGGAGAACACTTCCTCAGGGGGACAGGCTTTGCAAGAGGGCATGCAGCCATGTGCATAGCAAAACAAAACCTTAGAGCTCAGCAAGGGAAGACATAGAGCTGGCAGAAATACTTCTGTACAGCTGAAATGAGTGCTGCTCCCACTCATACCAGAGCTACGTTTCTCTTCCCTCTGTTTCTGGGTCATGTTAAGAAATGAGGGAGAAACTCTGCAGAGAAATTGAGTCTCAGCAGCACTGGCTGTAAGAAAATGCTGGTGCCTCACTGTCACTTAACTTTATTAGTCTTGGCATGAGACATGCTGCCCAAACTCATCCTCCCCAGTCCTCCCCAGCCAGAAGCTTTGATGGAAACTCATTGTGAGAATACAGCACTCATAAAAATTAGCTTTAAGGTTCTTTTGAATGGCCAAGTGACTTTCCCAAAAGTCAGGCTTCATCTCAGGCACAAAGCACCACACTGTCATCAGTTTCATTTCACTGCTCTGAGACAGCTAAATCACAGCATTCAAGTCCCAGGCTGGTGGAGCACTTTGCTACCTTAAGTTCAATGAAAATGTGCAACTATTTAATTTCTTCATTATTCAGGTTCTTTGCTGTCACTAGAATTTGAGCTGTCTTCTCTGCTAAACATCACTGACTGCCCCTGATATGCTTGCTCCTGCGCAGTCTGTTTACCAAAACAGTCCACTCAAACTCAGTGGTAGAGGGGTGGCCACCACCTTAATGCACCCACAGCTTTCTTTGTTGAATCTTCTGTTCTTCGAACTCTGAGCATATAAACTTGGAACTTTTCAAATAAAGACTTGTTCTTTTTACTGTGTCCTACTGTCAAGTCACAAAACCACCAATTCAGCGAGCCGCAATAATCTTGATTCATCTTGTCCAAAAGAGTTAATCCTTCACGTTGAAATACATGGCAGTGGACTTAATAAAGCTACGGAAGTGTCAACTGTCTAAATATTTGCTGTGCCAGAAAAAAATAAGCAAACAAATTAGCTGACATGACAGTGATATAAGTTGTCTCATGACACAGAAGCGGTCCATTCTCACCAGGTCCTCACCCATACTTTAATCTTCAGCAGATGCCAATAACAATGGCTGTGGGCTGCTTTATGTGAAAATCCCGAATTGCTAGGCATGAATAAGAAGGGGTCTCAAGTCTGATCTAACAGTTGGACTGTGTGACCTCTTGGCTTGCAAGGGTCCCAGTGAGTTCAGTAGACCATGTACAACAACTTTGTGATGAGACTGAAGCCTATAGAAGCCCTGGATCTGGTAACTGGCAATGATTTTGTGTCTTCGTCTTTTCTCCTCTGCACATGAATAAAAGACTCTGTAGTGCTCTGGCTAGGTCACAGAACTTGGATAGTGACGTAAAAGTAAGGCCAATGAACCACCTCCCTCTGCTGCTGAGCCCTATATCCATCCTATCTGTGGCTAATTTTTGCCTTTGCTAGGATCACAATAACAATGCCTCCTCTATCCGCAGGGAATGTCAGGAAAGTACTTCCAAATCAATGGATGAAAAGTGCCACAGAAATGTACTTTATTAGTCTGTTAAACAGAATATGCCATTGGTAACCATGTAACTAGACAAAGAAATAGAAATAATAAACGTCTCAATAAAATAAAATGGTCTGGGGCAATATCCTTATACGCAGAGCTCCTTATCATCACCATGTAAATTTTGTTTTCATTCATACAGCATAAAGAAGGTAACAAAAATGAAAATGGTAAAGAATGGAATGGTGTCCTCAATTGTTTATGAATTATAACACTAACAAAAAAAAAAAAGTACAAACGAGTGTGTTGGAAAACAACTGTTGAGTACACTATACATCAAAACCAATTTTACTTGTTGGTTCTCTGAATGGAGTGTTTCAATTTTCACACTCTAAAACAAACCATATGAGAGCTTTAGATGCTCCAGATGGGACATTTTTTGTTAAAGCTTTTGAAATCAGTGCTATAGTTGTATTTCATAGATGAATTTTGCTTGGTGTGTTATCGCAATCAGTAATGCTAAAACAGTCTGTCAAGCTCTCTAGTAGAGAGAAGACAGAAGAGAGAACTAAGGAGAAAGAACACACACAAACACCCTTTTAAAACCCATAACATGTCATGTCATTTATCTTTTTCTGAGGAATGAATTAAGAAATAAAGAAAAGGCAGATACTCAGGAATAGCTTGTCCCATAAATCACAGTTCATCATTCCACATATTTCTGAATATACAGATGAAAGCTTGTGGGAAACAAATAAATAGCATTTCCTATATTTTATAAACAGCAAGCTGGACTCAGGATCCTAAGTATTATGTAAAACAAATTAAATATGTTCCCCTTAATTTCTAAACACAGCGGTCTAGGCTAGACTCTTAATGGAAAGATGATAGCATAATTAACTCCAATCAACATGGTTTTACAAGAAACAGGTCTGATCAAGCAAACTTGCTGCTGTTTTCTGACAGAACCATGCGTCTGACTGGTAGAAACCATCTACAGTGCCAGGATAGGTCTCTGTATGGCACCCAGACACACGCAGCTAGCAACCCTGACTTTTTAGAAAGCATTTACACAAAATGAGTGTAGCCAATGCGACATCTATTCAAATGGAGATGACAGTGAGTTCGCACATAAATGAAACCCTTCTAATCATAAATGGGATTCATCATCTCACAATAGCTTTTTTTATGGCGCCTATAGGGATCTGTTTTCTGACACAAAACTGCTCTGAACCTTCATCAGTGATCTGAAAGAAAACACTTTTAATCAATTTTTGATAACAATCAGTTAATTGATAATTGATCAATTTTTGATAACAGTTGGAGAAGGACAAAAATTGGAGGGAGGGGGATAAACACAACTGTGGATGTGTCAATTGTGTAAGCCACCTTGAGTCATGAGGATCTTCAGCAGAGGTAAAGCTGTTGGGGAAACACCATTCTCCCTCCCAACAGCCACCTGTCCATCAGGGGGAAATACTGGTAGAGTGGAACAGGACTGGATTCAAGAAAATGCTACAAAATTTATCTGAGATCAAGGAAATGAAACAATACCAAAACATTTCCTTATTTACCCAAGAGAGCACAGAGGTGGCTCAGTAGCAACATTCAGGTTGCTACAGAAAAAAGTGGTTTCTAGTCATAAAATGTGTTTTAACCTAACGGGAAAAGACACACAAGTATCTAACGGTAAGTCTAAATTGAGACTGAAAAGCAGAATTCAACATTAAAAAGCTGTATTTAACATATCAAGACCTTTTCCTCTGTAAAAGAGTTTCCTGTTTGCTATTTTCAACAAAAACGAGGGGTTGCACCAATGCACAGGCTCGTATCTGTTAGATGTGAAAACAACTGACTTTAAAATTAAAATACCCCACAACCTCTTCTATTTTATGGACATAAAAAGCTTCTTCAGGGCTTTATTGAAGAGGCAATGATGACTGAAAGATCTATTTCCTAAGAAAAAGCATGCACCCTATGATAAGACCTTGAGGGGTGCAGCAGAGATAAACAATGCATAGGAGAGGACTCCCTGGCTGCTTCCTCAGTTCCTCACCACCCCAAGCCTTCTGTCACTGCTGGGAAATCTCATCAGGATTAAGTACTTATTGTTTTTTTGAGTAGTAGCACCTCTGTTGCAGCCATGACTGTCTAAGGATGTGGGACAGAAAGGATTCATGGGGAGGTGCATTAATGTTTACTAGTGCCTCTGGATGAAAAGCATGCACACTTTTGGGTGCACAGCCCCATTTTCCAGGTGCAAGGTAAGGTGTGGAGCAGAGTGGGGCATCAGCCAGGGGAATGATGATGAAGAAGCAGGTGGTGGTGGTGAGAAAACACTGTTGGATATTGGGAAACAGTCCTTGCTGACCTCCCCATGCCCCATACCCTGTAATGCCAGCACTAGCTCCCCTTGGCTTCCCACACACTGAGGCCAGCACCACGGCTGCAAGGCTTTCTGCAGCATTAGCACTCAATAGTTGCTTTAATAATTAACTGCAGTTAATTCATTAACTCTCCAAGATTAGCAGAAGACGTGCACTGCAGCCAAGACCACCAGAGCCAAATAAATCTGGAGTTTTCAGGCCAAGTTACACTGGTATGACAAGTCTTTTTTTTTCCTTTAATGAAGAAAACATCCACTGAGTACTTCTCAGACCTTTGCAAAACCCTTCCTAAGATCTCCTTCCAACAAGGCTGCTCCTGGAGGAAGTGGCAACATAAAACTTCATGAAGACTTTACATTTTGATGATGTTATTTTTAAGTACATTAAAAAGGTGGATTCACACAGAAGGTCCAGTTCAAACACACCTATGAAAGAGGGCAGGATATATCTGAAGCAGAGCACTGCGAAAAGCCACCGGGCTTAGTGAAAAACTGCTAGGGTAGGTATGGGTGGAAAAGAGATTCTCTAGGAAAACAGCTCGGTGAGAGCAAGGCCATTTCTGCTGCCTTTGATACTAACTGCCCTGGTCTGAGGGACAGGGCCTGCTTGCACCTGGCACTGTACACATCCAAAAATGCCACGGCAGTGAGCACTTGCAAGCCAATAACCTTTTACATCCATTAACATTATACTCACGGCAACAGTGTTCCGTTATACTGCGAGTTCGAACAAATACAGCCCTGTGGTAATGACTTCATGCTCACTTAACTTGACTGCCAGGCACCAGGCAGGTCTGGAGCCTTCCAAGTTTCCACGTATGCACTTCACATTAACGTGCCACTGCCTGAGGAAATAATAAGTTAGAGAGTTTCTGTGATGCTAGTCTGACCTTAAGATATGTACGTGCATAAAGCCTTGAGGAGATGGCACACACACAGATTATAGGATTTGCAAAATTGTAGGGCATATAAATTGCCCATGCTCTGGAATCAGAGAAGAGAGGTTTCCCTGTCTTCTGGTTCACCTTCTCTATGCACAAATTAAGAGATTAGACTTAACCTTGCTTTGTGCAAGACTTGTAACTCCTCAGCTCATGCAGTTAGTTAGGATTATCTTCTTCTTTCATTTTATAGGTTGTTATATTATTTTATCCACACTCCTAATAAAACAAAGTTTTACTTTCTAATAAAGTTCAAGTTACACAGCAAATCCTTAAACAATACAGATATGAGAAGTTAATTACGCAACTAAATCAAATACTCCACTGAGACCTTAGACTCTATTCAGTAATAATTGAAATTTTAGTGCTCATTGTGTTTGTTTTCTATTTGGAAAGGTAATTTTTGAATGAAAATTACAATTATTTAATATGTTATTTCTAATACCCGTATAAACATAATGTACCCAGCTAGGAACCTGCAGGCTGTGAATAAGCAAAACCAGCTATGAACTTCACTAGACACGAAACTGAATGGCTTACACATTCATGAAGCTTTATGATTGTCACTGATGGATAATACTACCTGTCTTATATATTTCATGCCTTTCTCTATAACTCTCCGAAGTAAAATTTCTTGTGATTTGCTTTATGGGATATGGACAATATTTGTGAGGCCATAAGAATACCCATAAGAATAGTAGCTAGTCCTTTAATTATTTGTCCCATTGCAACACCTTTCATGTGGGCTTACACATTTTAGTGATTTACCAGCTACATTAACATGTTTGTTTTCTGAGGATTAAGCTTAATAGTGGGAAAATATGTTTTCTGATTAGCTTACTGTGTGTAATTTCAGAGACCGTGTGTAATTTCAGGAACTGCACTGATTATAGAGAACTACCTTAAACTCATTGGAATAGACAGCATCAGCTGTCAGCAGCATCAATAGCACTTTTCTGAAGTCAGTATGAAGCATCAGCAAGCTGTCTACAGGCACCACTAGCTACAGTGGGATACATTTTGTATTTGAAAGTGGAAGAGAGACTATTTGTAGCTGAGTAGAAATGAAAGCAACCTTTCAGCAACCTTGCATGTGTCATGATGGCAGTGGGAGTAGGGGGAGGGTTGGCCATTTAGGAGTGTCAGGGTGCAGATAAGACTGTCTGATCCCTAAAGTCATGAAACAATTCCACGGGTGGCAGAACAGGGGCATTTCCAGCCTTTTTTTTGCCTATAAAACTGAGGAAGAAAAAGAAATTCTCCATCATGAGTAAGGGTTATTCTGTTCCTTCCCCCCTTATATCCGGTGTTTTACAGGTGAAGATAACAGAAAAATCTCAAAGCTAATTTTAGTTCTGGGAGCTGTGTATTTTACCACTGTCATCATGTTCATACTGATTGCTCCTGCTACAAGCTTAGGATGTTTCTGGTATTTTTTCATGAAAGAACCCCATTGATTCTATACAAGTGGAATATTCCTAGTGTGCAGTTACATTTGCATTAATTTAGGCTTATTTTTGGTAGCACTGACCTCTGCAGTAATCTATAAGGTTCACAACATTTAAAACAGGTGCTTGTTCTCATGAAAATTCGGGAAGCCAGAAAATGCATACAAACTTGTGTCCACTGTTCAATAGGGAATGCAAGAGAAGGTCTGAAATAACACTTTATAGGAAGTTATGGCAAATTTATTGAAACAAAGAAACTACAAATTCCTACTTTCATGCTGGGGGGTTTCTGACCTGTACTTGATGATAGCATGCAGGGTAGAGTCCCTTCTACTGGGTGAGTTACCAGTGTCTTCTCTCCAGACTAGCAGGCAGTCTGATAGAGCACTTCCTTAGGCTGGGAGTCCTAGGCTCCAAAATCCTCATACAAAGGAGGGAGTTGAACTGTACAAGTGCCCTACTCACTGAATTTCTTTTTACTTTCTGAGGGAAGGGTCCTAACCCTTGATACCAGCCCATTACTTTTTCTGACCATATTTTGTAATTATCAGTCCTGAAATAACCGATGCCTCCAGATCGCCTGTGGGTTGACACAATAAAAGAGGCACAATTCCATCACTCCAGAGAATGCCTGAGATTGATTCATGTAAAGGTGTGCACCACTCTACCCAGACTGGAAACATTCTGCAGCACTGTGATACTTGCAGAAATTCCACATTGAAAAGCTGGCCATGTATGAACCTCAGGAATCCCCTGGAGGTACCTGAGGGCTGAGTAGTGGGTTTGAGTATTTCATTTTTTACTTTTGTTACTTAGATCCCTTTTGGATGTAGATGAACTCTGTTTCCTTTAAAGCCTCCTTATGTTATACATATTTCATAGATTTGTTTCTTTTCTATTCCTCTGCATGCAGCACTGGTGCTTTTTAATAAAGAAGATATGAATCCAGTTAAGTCCGTGTGACTCTCCTATTACAAAATGGCTTCACTGCTGCATGAATAGCTTTTGTATAAATATTTTGAGGAGTCTTCTAACTTGCATTTCAAGCTGATATTTGAGAAGTGCTATGTGTTTACTTAGAACAACAAACAAAGCACAATAATCATCAGCTGGCAAAACAAGCACTGTTAGTTTGGTCTTTGTGATGCCAACTCCCCACCCTGTCCTTCTGAAATATTGTTTCCATACTCTGTCAAGATGAGAAATGAAATTGAAACATATCTGGAAACAGCAAAGATGCTGTTGGAGATGAAATCTAATGAAAGTCCACCAGCTTGCAGAGGGAGGTTGTATTTCAGTGCAGTTCACCTGTCTGAGCGGGAAGGACTCTGAAGCTGCAGACAGTGACAAAATGCTGGTCTATTATTTGCATTTCTGTCAAAGCTGAAGCCTGCCAAATTTAAACTATCCTCCCAGATTATACCCTGTGACAGGAAACTTGAAGTGGGAAATAGTATAATTTTGTGATTAGAGTGTCATTTCTAATATGGCTGCTTCTAGAAATCTCTGTTGGGTATCTTGCAAATGGTGGATTTTTCTTTCACATAGTAGTAGTTAACTTTGATTAATTGTTATTGTATATATAATTTTAATCTGAATGAAGTTTTTGTTTTTCACTCAGGTATATTCTGTGAATGGAAGGTTAATCATAGAGTCCTATTGAGTATGATAACAATCCTGGTACTAAAGATGACAGAATTTAGAATTGTGGCAGTTAAAATTCAGGACACAACAAAACTGGAGGTGTGTGTTCCTGTCCTGTATAGCAACAGTGATTCAGATCCCTTTGTTAAATCAGGGCAGTCAGGATTTCACCCTTTCTCTCCTTTAAAAAGATGTGGAAGCTAACAATAGGTCTCACCTCTGTCTCTCCTGCAGGGTGGAAAGAGCCTTGAAGCGGAGGTCTGTGATGAAAACAATCAGTAATGTTTAAAGTTCCACTAGAAGTGTGAAGTTTTCAGCACAGGCCCTGTGAAGGGCTGTGTGTTTACTCAGCATTTGGAATGGTTGCTTGCTTTGTTACACTCACAGATGAATATGTACACAATCTTTCACAACTTGATCCAGCTGAATGAGGTAAGAACACCATGTCTGAAAGAACCTGCACTGACTTTCCCTAGACCTTGCTAACATTTCTTTGGCACTCTGCAGTTTGTACATTCAAATTTGGTAGTACAATGCCAAATTTCATTAAAATCAATAATTATAATATTTGCTACTGAAACAGATTGGTATATGGAAAAATTATTTTTTTAAATGTATGAATGTCATCAGTAGTTACACTTAAATGTTTGTGTAATGAAGCCCCCTTGATAACTGCTCTTTTCCCTTCCTAGGAACAGCAGATCAAATTCAGAATATTTGCAATAATTTTTCTGAAAAAAAAAAAAAAATGGTTTGCTATTTTAATCTAAAATGTATAGAGTAATTTTGTATCTGCTGGCAGAGACAGTCTTAATGGGTAGAAAATAAGTATTAATTACTCATTCAGCTCTAAAGTAAACATGCTTTCAAAATATAAGGGATTTATACTGATTATAATGGACATTGTGATGGTGTTGAAGTCACTCTCAGATTTAAAGCCTAATGTGATAAGACATGTAAAGCTATATCTTAAAAATGTCTCATTAATGTTTTCCTATTTAGTAGTTACACTTATTATACTGGATATCTCTTATTACAGCTTTAGAATTTCAGTAGTTATTGTGAGCTGGAAGTATAATTATGGCCTTTAAATATAAT
>JBCJKH010045092.1:47404-61251 GCA_039877255.1 Loriculus beryllinus
CGAGCTCATCCCGGCTCCTTGCCCCACCAGCTACCAGGTAAACCTGTCCTCCTTTCAGTGGACAGTGGGGTCTCAGTGGGCCCTCCACAGTCCCCATGCACCCCCAGGAGATCATCTACCAGGGATGGGGCCAGCGCTCAGTCAAAACTGGTGAGTGCTTTGGGGGGGGACCCCACATCTCAGAGTGCTAGGTCCCGGCACACACTTCAGGCACACCACCTATGTGCATAGCATCCCTGATGCTAAAACAGAAAATCCTGTACCTTTGACAGGAATAGAATAACAAACAAATCCCAAGAACTTCGTAACTGTTCATTAAGAAATTTCCCTAAAGTCTGTGCTTTGGAAGCAACACCATTTACATATTATTTAACCAGAGAAATATTATTAGTCACATACCAAATACATGCTAACGTAGGGTTTGTATGAAATTTGTATGAATGCATTCCTATACCTGAGCTCAGACATTAGGATGCCAAAACTTCGTTCAAATAAAAAGGAAGAGGTATGGAAGCTGACAGCAATCTCATCTTTTAAATACTCAAAAGTCCCCAGGGAACTTTAAAACTCAAGAACTATTGCGCATTATTTCAGAAAAATGTAAGAAAAAGTAGGTTTTCTTATAAAAGGTGACACATAGTAAAGTGTAATTCACGCAGTACAAGAACATAAAAGCATGAATAATAACCTAGTATTAAGTATATATAGAATTTTTCATTAGCGGAAATTGCAGATTTTCTTTTCATTATGAATTTGAAAAATTCTAATAAGAATTTGAAAAGTGACAGGACTTTATTCAGAAAAATTTCTCCCCAGCACAGTTTCTTCTAAAAATCCTTGAGAATAAAAATTTATTCACATTTCCTACTGCTCCAATAAGTTTTGGAAGACAGGTCATATCTAGCAATGCTGGGCAAGGTGGGCTAGGGTAGTGCCAGCCTTCTGTGGGTGGCTGCAACTCCTCTGCCTTGGCCACCTCAGTTCTCAGTGCAATGTCTTAATAACAAACCTACCTCCTGAGACAGTTTTACCTAACACGCTGGGATAGAGGTGCATAAAGCCAGTGTAAACCAGTGCCTCTGATGAAGAGGATGCTCTGGGCTTCCCCATGACCTGTAGCTGTACTTTCCTCTCATGTCTCCTCATACCAGCATGAATATTTGGATGCTGTGAACTGGATGAGGGAACCCAGCTGAAAAACAACCCAACATGAAATATACTTCATTTCCCTTTGGTTTTGCACCCTTGTGCAGCTAGGTGAAGCCCAGTGGTGGCAGGAAAAAGAAAGGAAAGGGAGAAAAAGCAGTGTGGGCAACATGCAGTGGGGTGATCTGGACACCATGCCTAGCAGCTGCCTGGCACGTAGAGAACAGACATGTTTAAGCCTATGAGGCAGAACAAAATTCAGGTCCTATGCCTCTAAATCATTAAACGGAAAAAATTCAGATGGGAAATTCATATTTTACACCACTGCCCCAAACCCAGTGAAAACAAACTTCTGAGAGGTGGCAGAATGGGAGGAGGAAGACTGGTGGTGAGTGGTACCAGACCAGCCATCCCTGTGGGTGGGTCTGACTAACACCTGCTGGCACAGAGGGCACAGCAGCACACCACCATGGCATAAGGGAAAGCCAGCAGCATGTAAAAACACACAGAGGGACCCTAGAAGTTCAACTGTGATACTTCATCCCAAATGCTCAGCCTGCACCTGCTCCACCTCGTTTGGGTAATGCTGAATTCATTTCAAGACAACCCATACTGTAACAAGGACTGCCAAACCCTGAATGCCACCACTGGGTATAAGTACCCCAGCATACTGCATGTCAAGGTTTTTTCTTCTCTCTCCTTTGCTTTTCAGTGACTTTCCACAATGCACCTTTTCCAGCCACGTCCCTTTTGACAACACAATGTTTTCATTTGTTAGCTTTTAGGTGTCAAGGTATATTGACACTTTGGCAAACCAGACACTACTGCAAGCTGACAAGCATGACTTCCTCTCAGAAATTGCAACTCTGCACCCTCTGCCACCTATGGCTAACATATGACTTTGAAAGCAGACTTTACAGCAAGCCTTGAAAACCAAATCCTTCAATTTATATTACCTCTTAAAACAACTGGAGACCATTCGCTAGACTTTAAGAATATATACATTAAAATCACCATCTATCCCTTTGTTTCTTTGGTTGCTCAAAATTATTATTCCTTGTTTCTTAAAACCTCTGCATAAAGACTCTCTAATGTTTGTAAATCCATAAAGAAAGGGTAATGATAAAGCACAGATACATTTGGGATAGAATTACAGGGAGGTGGATTTTTAGAACCAATTATAAAAGAATACAGCCCACTGACTTTGCCACTGAGATACACAAGCTGCTGCAGGTGTGTAGACTGATGAGTGGAGGCTCATTATAAACATTCTAATTAGTACCATGAAGGTGGTAAATGCAGTATTTCAGACAATGCGGCTACTAGGTCACACAAGTCAGAGAGTTGCTACTTTAGAGCCTATAATTAATAACGTTGCCTATGATTGCCAAACCAGTGAAGTATAAAGAAGATTGAATTTTTTCACTGGATCACTGAACACTTGCCAGAAAGATTGCACTAAAATCCAGGCAGTTAAGTTTTCTAATTCACAGCCGTGAAGTTTGACCCTAGCTCATAAACCAATGATATTAAAACAGCAGCATTGTATCAAACAGACTATTTCATATTCAAAAAGCCCTTTCACTAACAGAAGTGTTTTCCTAAAACTCACTAACTCCTTTTCCCCCTTTCCACAGTAATTTAGAGTCACTCTAATGAGACCAAGTAGGGACTCAAACCCAGAAAAATCTGCACCTCAAGAACTGGCTACAAAACAGTGAATATCTACATTAGTCCAGAAACATTTTCTAATGTCTCTAGCATTCAAATAAGCCTTTCCTGTACTGTTTTTTCCTACAGCAGAAATGATTCTAGAAGAAAAAATTTGACTCTGGAGGGTCAAATTTTGTGTGAGATAATAAACAGCCTCTCAGTCTGGAGACTGTAAATTTCTGCAAAATCAGTTTTCATGATATCTTTTACATTGCTGTATTTACATAAAATAATTGAAAAATGCTTCACATCAACATCAAGCCACAAAATAAGATTATGTCTTCAGTTTGATATTGGATCTAAAAAGCAAGAAAATCACTCTTCTTTAACCTACTTTCTGTCTAGCTTGCAATGTAATACAGGTAAAGAATGGTAAGATTGTACACAGAGGCCCCCGTGCAAATGGGGAGCCAAAATCTAATCCGAAGCCAAGGTGAAATTCAGAGAATTGAGAATATCTTCTGCCTTCAGCTACAATTATCTATTCCACCTTTACTATGACAACTGTGGAGAATTCAGCCTCTATTTTCTAAGAGAAATTTGTGCTGTCAATAAAATACATTTTTAGATTTCATTCAATATCTTTGAGCAGCCCAATAGTTTTGAGATAAAAATACTAGAGATGAACCCCCTCCTGCCCATATCAATGAAAATCCCTCAGGGAACTACAGAGTGTTAACCTGCCTGATAACTGCATTAACCTTTGCCTAAAGGACTTTTTCTCTGAAATTGTGAAAACCTGCCACTGTATCAGAATATTAGGATGCATCTTTCACTGTATCTCCCCATGCTCTTCTGTTGTAAAATGGCAGTAATTACCATAAAACAACAGTTTAAGACAGAGACAACAGTACTGATGATTTAATCAGGGAATTTCCTCATAGGCTTTCTGAGTAAAAAGGCCTTATAAGCATTGCTATCCAGAGTATTTTCAAAGTTAGGAATAACAAATATTAATTATCTTCATGGACTACCTTCATGGCTGCCTCTGTAAACTGACATTCGGGAACCTTGAGGATTAATTACAAGTAATGAAGCTTACTTCTGCATTGCACAGTTAAACATGACTCCCTGCAAATGAGTTTGACCTTTCCTGCAGCATGTGGTCTGGAATTTCTTACCTGCAGCAATGATAAGAGTTTGGCTTAATACTCAGCCTTTAAAAATGAAATAGATATTTGACAGAAAGCAGTGTTTTAGTGGATGACACTGTGTGAGCTGCTGACAATTAAACATGCTTTCTGTGGAAAATATTTGATGACTCTTGTGCAGAAAACATGTGGAGGGTATATCTGCATTAACACACAGCTCAGTACAGAGAGGCCTGGGCTGTGAAGGCTGAAGCTACCCCAAAATCAGAGCAGTACAAGGTCATGATTATTGTGAGACTGAGATAAAGAGCTGATACATTAGTGACAAACTATTCAGTCCTAGCAGCACACTGACAACTGTTCCCATATTCTCAAGTGATGCTATTTAATAGGTAATAGGATTAAATTTTATCATGCATTCCATACTGACATTTTTTGGAAAAGAAGCAAGATAGTAGGATTACAATAGCAATGTTTTGCAAAAGGAACATGAAAACCGGTATCTAATGTAATTACTAGTTTGAAGAGTCAGGACTTCTGCTAACTGGTCATATCACTGCACTTTTGCTTGCACCTCAGATGCTAGAGCCAGGAGTTCAGGAGTTATGGACACACAGAAGACAAAAGAAAACGTTCATCCAAAGGTCTCATTAGCTTCAAGCATGTTATTTTGTGCCATCATTTGAAAAAAAAGAAAAAACCAACCAGTAGTGGTATGAAAGAAAACTAGAAAAAAACTCATTCTTCATAGATTCTCCACTGACATGCAGATTTAGTAAAGCATGTTTTAAAAGTCTCATCTCACATCAGAATTTAACAATCCTGATGGACTCTATCCTCATAAGCAGGGAGAGACACATTCTTGTCCTACGGAAAGTGGACTACCTCCTCCCTTAATGTGCTCACTTGTAAGGCTGGGAACTGCTTGGTTGCTGACAAGTATTTGCAGGTCAGTTTGTATTTTTGTAGACTTTAGTTGCTGCCTTCAGTCATTGCTCCCGGTAGAGAAGAAACAGTTTTGAAATGCCACAAAATTGACAATCTCCACTTTTGCAGAGGAAAGCCACTAAATCTAACATCACTTCTCATCACCTACCCTTTATAGGTCAGACATGTCCAACTGCAAGTTAAGATTAAAAATGGCTTGCTACTAATCTTAGCAACAAACATTAGTGCCGCTCTAATACACTGTGCTGTGCGGTGAGGTGGGAGATGAAATAATCAGCTACCTGGTGGCCTCTAACCTTGGCTTTGAAGTAGCTGGGGGTTGGAGCAACATTAAAAATGTGTTTAATGATACCTGCCCATCTGGGTCAAGTTTAGTAATAATTATAAAAAGTAAATACCCGTAGTCTTGCCTCAAGATCCTTTGGAAGATGCTGACAACAATTTTGACTTATGTTATTCTAAGTCAAATAAACGCCACTTAGACAGTATCTCTCAAAACTGCAGTGTCTCCTGCTTTATCTTGCAGCTGCTAGCATGAGTTGGGACTCAATGCTCACAGCAGCTTTAACAATTTTTAATGAATAATTACACCAGTCAATTTTCCATATGACTTCAACTTCATCGGTTTGGTATTATATCTTTGGGGATACTCATGTAGAGAACCCACTTGAGCATTCCAAGAAGGGCCAAGGATAACATGTTTGGATCTATCAATTCAACATGCAACTGTTTCTGGTGATTTCCCTAAGGATCTGTTCCCTGAGTGCATTATTTTTTTTCTTTTTTTAACAAAAACATGGCTGCATTACAAATAAGAAGCAAGATGAAAGCAGCTTTTTCCTTCTGTGCATCTAAATGAGTCTAGATGTCTGCAAATTATTAAGATTTCTTGGAAAATCAGTAACCGTGACAAGAATGTTCTGTGCCCCTCAATGAACAAAAAAAACATCACTGAGTTGTGAACCAAATTTACAGAGCACAAATGCTTGTCCACTTCATCTGTGGAAAAAGGTCTGAGGTGTAAGAAAAGCCTGGAGATAATGATTTACATCATCTGGAGCCTTTCAACCCTGTTCTCTTTTAATTATCTTCATCACTACAGGGACAATAGGGGTTTTGTTTTGTTCTTTCAGCTTCTTGGAGTACTGTTGCCCTATTAACCACAGTACTGCAAACAACAGTGGAGGGGTAACTAGCCTTATAGAGAATTAGCTCATCTCACTTACAATTTCTCTACTCAAAGCACCGAAACCTAACTCTCCTGCTAAACTGCCCATTGATAACAAACACGGCAAGCCGCATTAGTGTGAAAAGAAGAAAGTCTGACGTGCTGCCACCATCCCAAACAAACACAGCAGAGCTACTGGCTGCTCCTTGCTCCTGATGCTGCAAGGGAAAATGCTGCTGGGAGTCAGCTGAAGGTCAGCTGCTGCTGCTGCTTCTTTTTCCTCTTAAAATGCACAGCTAGTTTAAGGACAGATGTGATTAGAAAAACCTGCACAGATGGTTTTTGCCAGAGACTCTTCAATAAGTTACATTTATATTCACTTAAGCTTGGAGTAAAACAGCAACATTATCGTTAAAATTAATGAATACTTGCTTTCGTTTGCTGTAGTTGTAGATTGACTTCTTCTGTGCTGTCTAGCAGACAACAGAAGGTAAATTTTCACCATCCTAATAGTTCTCTGTTATGTGAAATTCTTCACCAAATCAGAATGTTTATTGCCATGAAGGAGCTACGGTTAGAACAAAAAAACCACAGATTTCTGGGAGAAAGATGGCCAAAGTTTGAAGCATGGGCAGAGCTTTAACCCTAGTAACACTGTGTTTGGTTCAAATCAGTGACTCTCACATGAACAAAACAGCCTAATGCCATGCTTGTTGCCAATGCAGAACTGGTAATTTAAATAATTTTGATATTCTGCTTCAGACAACCTAGAGCTCAGTTTAGCATGGAAAACATGACTAGCTTCTGCCTGAAGTACTTCCGCTAAAAGAACAAAAGGTTAATTTTCTAGAGAGAGGCACACTGAAGGTATCAGGCTCATCCATGTGCTGTTTATCTTCTACTTCCCAGAGGTGGCAGGTGACAAAGATAGCAGGTAACAGACTTTTCCTGGTCCTCAGGCCTGGCTGCCTGGGAACACCACCCTGCACCCACTGTAAGCTGAGGGGACTGCAGCCTGTAAAGCTTCATGGACCACTTTCCCTTTCTCTGTTAAATCATGCTCTTAGTTTATGAGAGGAGCCAGGAGAGTGTTAATCACTTCCAGTAACGCCAGCCACAATGTTGTACACTCATGTGGCTGCCCCTTCCCCTCAACTCCTTGGTCTTATGTATGGACAGTATTAATCCCTAAAACTTTATGTAGCTAAGTTATCTGGGGATTTTTCCCTGACTATTTCTTGAATGTTTTATATTCCTTGAGCACCATTAACAGTAATTGAATAATCCAATAATTCTCAGTATCAACGTACAGCTTAGTCTCTTTCTAATGTGAGCAGATGATGCCTCATAAACGAATTGGGGCAAGCCAAAAAGTAAAGGCATTTCAGGAGGTAATGAAACCTAAAATGCTTGCCTGCATCAATTTATTAATGTCACCGCAGAGCAAAAAAGCAATACAGCATCAAAATGAAACATGCTCCATCCGCCACTCGCCTATCGCCTATCACTCACCCGCACCCGCACATAACACTAATTAAAGACTGCAAGGCTGTAGTACAGGTTTCTCTTTATTGAGCCTTTCTGCATTATTTCATGTATAACTCAGGCTAAGATGCTCTGATAAAAGCTCAGTAGAAAAATATCCGAGCAGCCTGCCAAGAACCACACAGACTTGGCCTGTGGACAAAACACAAATCCACAACTGTGGAAAGGAAAACAAAAACGAGGACAGAAAATCAACTTCTTTTTTATTTTGGGATACAGAAAATAGAAGCATGTTTTTCAGCAGCTGACTGCTTACATGAAATATTAAAAACCTGCTCTCTGCAACACAGCCAGTTGTTGTTTAGAACCACAACCTCACTGGAGGTCACAGGCTCCTGTCTGCCAGCGTAGCTAGAGCAGAGAAAGGGCTCTGAGGAACCTCCAAGGTTGCCCCAGCGTAACTATTAACCGCTGGAGAGCAAAACCTTTCTTAGAGAAAAGCCTCTGAGAGGTTGTCACAGACTTGTGCTACACCTGTTTGATCTCCTATTACAAAAGAGCAGGAAGTTATTTTGACACCGAGCCAGATTTTTGAGAAAAATGCATGTAAAGTACCTCTCTGCACAGAAAAATACCAGATCTCTGTGTCTGAGGGTTGGATATTTGGGAACAATTTTTTCTGATAACATATTTTGCAGACAGCTCTGTCCTCAGTCTAGCACAATGCACCTACTCCAGTTTGTACAGTCCTGAAGAACTTTCATGGCCCTCTAAAGCACTCCACTGCTACAGTAGTGTTTTCCAGGGATTCCTATATGTTTATCTAAAGCTAGATTTATACAAGAGCATTTCATGTTGTTGAGCTGACAGTACTATGCATGCGTGAGCAACAGATGTCCCGATTTTGACATTAGTATTATTTGAGAAGAGCTATTTCAAATGAGAGAGAAAAGTTGGGAGACAGACAGAGTGAGATCATTAGCCCTTCCCTTAAAAATATTGAATTGCAAGAATAGAATTAGGCTCACGTATTTCAACACAGGAGATTTGTATACATCTTTATGTCCAGGTAGACATATTACCCAGCCTTCTCCTGAAAGAATGGAAAACATTGGGAAAACAAAGCAAGCTAACACACAGCTTTAGTAACTAGCTGCCCTCTCTCCTGGGGTTCATCTCTCTTGTCTCCTGAAATACCCTTTTTTCACCAGCCCTCTTCTCCATGATAGATTGGTGCTGTGACTTCCCAGAGAACACATCAGCCACAAGATCTCTAAACCCCGCTGTTCACAAAGGTACACAGTTTCTTCTGTATCCTAATTGAAGGTACAAAACACATCTCATAACAGGACTGAAAAATAATTATACTATACCTTACTGCATACAGAGTTCATGCACCTTGTGTCATGATGATCCCACAGGGATTTATCCTGTCATTGAGGTTCATTAAAATCTAAATAGGCAATGAATAGCTAAAAAGCTGACATACTGAAATTAAGTAGCTTTCCTGCTCCTCATCATTGTAGTGCCTGATACTGTCCATTGCAAACCAAGAGCCAGAAACCTGTGCAAGGAACCACAAGAAAAAGTGACTTTTTGTTGCTGTCAAAAAATACCTAAACTAAACCATGGAAAAGTAGATCTGTGGTATGAGGACAGCCAGGATGAATCATAAATCTATTTGAATAATGAGTATGTACTTTACTAGTAGATTCTCTTTTGTTCTTAACTGGAATTACAAAGGTGGCAGGCTACCTGCTCAGTCTCCAAAACCCCCAGAAAAGCGTTAATTAGGAGGGTAGAAACCATTCAAGCAAGATACACAAAGCAGAATAATAACAACACTGTTAAACTCAGAAAATCACTGCCAGCCCAAAAGGTATGATTTGGCCCACAGTAAACATAATAACAAGCACAAGTCCTGTCCTGAAATTCAGTTATCTGGAGTCAAAAGTTCAGAAGGTCAGAGCAAAACACAGGCTTTGTTCATAACAGTACAGCACAGTGGCTGCAAGGACTGAAGCACTCAGTGTTTCAACCTTAACAAAAGGTCCCAGCTAGAAGCTCAAAATTAATGGCCTCATTTAATGTCAAAAATGTAAACAAACTCTGCCAGAGCCATTCCAGTTTAAAAGAGATGCTGCCCAAAAGACAGGGTCCACTCCTTCTTTTTGTAACCAGCAGAATTGAAAGAGCAAATACAGAAAACACCTTACAGCCAGAATAGATTACCAGTTTCTTCGCTGAAGTTTGATGCAAGTGTTGTGCCTCTCACGCCAAATGCCCCTTTCAACCGTGTGTGACAATGAGAAGTCTGGTGCCATACACATACATCCTCCAGAGAGATTTTGCAGCTTATAAGTGCAAAAACATGAGGTTATCTATTTCTCCCAGCTCTCACTCTCTTTTCTCCTATCTTCCCTCACTTCTCCTTTTCCTTCATATTATTTCCTTTATATGAATTGTCCCTGTTTTCCAGGCCCTACCCCGCTTTTCTGTATTCTGGAAAAAAAATTTAGCATTACTGGTGTGTTTGTGATCACCTCATTCAGTACCTTCTGTCAGAGTAGTGATGTGTGGTCTACTTTCAGCTTGCCTCTGTGTCTTTCACCAAAATGTGCCTAACATCAAACGTTGTTGTAATCCCAGTCACTTTTCTTACAGCCCATATGCTGCCATTTCTGTTTACTATTTACAGTGTTTCAGTAAATTTCTTACCCATGTAATAATAGTCATGCCCATCCCACACAAATATCTTTGCATGTGAGATTTCAGGAAACATTATGTCAAATGTCCAGCCACTTAACCAGGTGAAGATCTGTTACTTGTAAAGGGCTGCTCAGTAATAAAATGAAAAAGAGCTTCCAGCAATATAAATATATATGCAAAACGACCAGTCATCTCTACTGCAACAGCTGCTGAGGAAACACAGGATTTCCTTGACTTAAAATAACTGAAGTGTTTCCATCAGGTGGAAAACAGTTGCTGAAAAAGCTCTCTATTTTGTTCTGTTTCACTGCATTAATCCCAACGGGGTGAACAGAACCAGGAACAGTTCTGGGTTTTTTTTCTTATTTCTATTCATGCTGCGAATGAAAAACCGACCCACTGCTCCTGGCCATACAGCCCCTTCAACCACCACAATCCTCTGTTCCCATCAAAACAGCATGAGGGCTGTGGCATGCCTTAAGAAAACAGAGCTTCAGCAGCACATTGCTATCACTCTCATGAGTTTTGCCAGGCTCAGAAAAACCTGGGGAGCTGCTGAGGCCAGGCATCCAAACCCTGCTGCTTGCAAATCACCTCCAGGCTCTGCCAGCACCTCTGCTTTCTATGACAGCAAAAATCAGCACAGCTAAAAGCATCATAAATACAGAACGCCAGGTGGTTCACGAAAATGCAGTCCATAGGCCGTTTGCTGCTTGTAAAGTGTGAGTTTTCTTTGCTGTTTCCAGATATTAAGATGAAAATACAAAAGAAAAAAAAAAAAAAAGAAAGAATTCAACACTTTTTCATTCCAAGACTACTTTCCCGGGTAAGTGGGGCATCCCTCAGGGCAGCTCCAACTACTAATATGAAATCGGAAGAAGTAACACCTGAAATTGTCACTTCACACTCTCAGTGATGTCCTGTGATCACACATGGAGTCCCAGCAAAAGTATTCCATGCTCTGCTACTTCCCTGGCTGGTCAACAAGCCATCAAGAGCACACCCAGTCTGTAAACAGCAAACCTCTAAGCTTTGCTGGAATCAGACGCTGTGGCCTGGTGCAGCTGAGGTTCACCTTGCAAAGACTTCTTCCAGGTATGTTCTGAAGAAGGGAAAACAGATTTGCATTGTGTCATTCTACTGTATTTTATTCCTGGGCTGGTCTGACTGCCCACCTGATCCAGCACCAGGAGGCTGGGTAGGCCAGTGTATGAGGCCATTTCCATCCCCAGACCACCCTCAATGCTAACTTAGGGCTCAAGGCTTGTGGATGTTTCAGGGAATCCCATAACTATGGGACAACTTTTGGCTGCCTAAAACAACCATTGTGCAGATTTATGTTTTATTTTCTTTCTGATTATTATTACCAAAGGGGAAAAAACACCAAACCTGAACTATATAGGGATCCCCTCCTAGCTGTCTGTGTGGTCACAGCTCAGCTTTCATGTTATTGTTTACTAATGGTGTAATCTCTTTCACAGAGAGATGACACAGTAACACCAGCAACTCAAAAACACACGGTGAGAACATCTTAAATGAAGCAAACAATGCACTCCAGGTGGAGAAGCATTCATCACATACTAAGTTACCCATCATCTTTTTAAACCCATTGGCTTGCTGTGATTGTCACATTATTGTAGTGTACTGGCCACACAAAGAAAATTGAGGAAATGTTTCAGCAACTATTTTTAGAGTATCATTTATTATTCTTCTGTTAACTCCTAACTCACTGTTTCAAACTGCCTTTACGCGGATAAACCTGCTTCCTCTGACTTGACTCAAATGTAATCTAAGGGTTGCATGATTGAAAATAATTGCATAGTTCCATTAATTTCATGTAGCAACTCAGTTTATTGAGCTGCCAAGTAATGACAGGACATGGTGGAGCAAGAAAAGGGCTGAGAAGGAGAAGGACAGGCTGGGACTTGGGAGAGCTTTCCACATGAGAAGACAGCTAACAGACTCAGCCTGGGCAGCATAAAGAAAGAGGACTAAGGAGGTAGGTAAAATCATGCATTGCAAGAAGTTGATTATCTGCTGAGTATTCAGAGTTTCTTATTTCACAAAAACTATGGTTCATTCAATGAAAAATTAGCAATTGACAGCCCCAAAATAAATCAGAGGATTATCATTTCACAGAAAACATAATTATAGTTGTGAATCTGACTGCTATAGGATGTGGTAGAGGCCAAAAATGTATGTGGGCTCAAAAAGAGAAGTTAAAAAGTTTCTCAGAGAGAAATCCACTATTGAATATCAAACTATGCACGATACCCAGCTTGGAGAACTCCCAGAATATAACACTGGGAAAGACTGCTTTAAAAACATCCTCCATTTAAGACTTTTTCCCCAGAGCATCCTACACAGGTCACCGTTAGAAACAAGCCACTCAGTGAAATGTATTTATGTAGGGAAACCCCTGTAGTTTTGCATTACACTCAAAAACTGAACTACTCTTAAGGCAATGATGCCAGAAGAAAAGCAACACAGAGCCCGGTGTATGCATCTATAGCACATTTGCATTTTAAAAGCAGTATGCTTGCCACATCTGAAATATTTTTATTTCCCTCAAGTAATTCAAGATTGCCTTTGAGAAAAGTGGCAGGCAAAGAGGTGGAAGAAGGAAAAACACGAACAGGCTTAACACGTGGGCATCTTGGCAAGGTCTATGTGGCAAAGCCTACTTCCATCCCTGTCCTTGATGATGCAGAATCAGTTCTTTCCCATCATGTTCAGGACATTGACTGGACTTTGTACTCCAGCGCTTCCCATCTCCTGAAGGGTATAACAAAAGTCTTGTGGACTGCATGAAGGACACAGCCTCTGGGCACCTCGAGAGAACTATCTCCACCGCACACCTCCTCCAGAAACACAGGCTCTCCCACCCATCCATCCCTCCACCCCAGCTGATCTGCCGGTTCAGGTACCCTTCCGGAAGCATGACGCTTCCAATAAGAAAAATATGCTTAGTTTTGCATTCTTATCTGTAAAATACAACGCATGGAGAAGAGCTTTACCTGATCCCTTTTGGTCTGAGAGGACCCAGGCCACAGCATCCTGCTGAGGGGCAGGTCTGCAGGTGATACCAGCACCTTTACTTATTATATTGTGCCAATCCCAAGCAGGGAAACACCAACTTCGTTCCTGAGAGGGAGTGCGTAGGTGTCAGTGCCAAATCCACAAGTTAATTAAAAACTGTATTTTCCATGGGAAAGCAACACGGCCAGCATAATAGAGCTATAATTATAGCCAGGTTTCCACTGGCAACTTGTTAATTGATTCTTATTCTGTTTCTGAAAGGAGAGCAGGGCTGCTGTCACGCCCTCTTTCCTTCTCACTGCCGCAATTTCTCTAGCAATATTCCTACCAAAATGTCAATATGCTTTCGTCTCTGCTCTAAAAGGGGCTCAGCATAATATTGTGTGGCATGCAGCAACCTGAAAAGAAGCTGCTCTATCGCATGGCAAATCACTACATGTGTAATTACTTACATCATTTTATAGAGAGCATCAAACATGAAAATATGACAAGTCTGGTCTCTCTCAGCCTTGCTCTGTCACCATGGCAACCGGACACTTTTTGTTTTT